>JAMQGT020007850.1:0-69110 GCA_024447675.2 Pterophyllum scalare
CTGTTTTGTTTTCTGTTGCCTCCATAGTAGAGGGTGAAAGTGCCCCACACCTAAACACAAGATCAGTGGTTCTGCACGGGGAGAAGACTCACAACTTTCTATTTTGAGTTCCAGTAAATTTTCTTGGTGTGCAGACTGTGATCAGCTGACCTGCTGCTGCTCTGAGGTTTACTGCTCTGTGTGGATGAACTGAAATAAAAAAGATGTATTTCAGGAGCTAGCTTAGCCGATTTTCATCCCCTACACCAGGGGTGGGCAAACTTTTTGGCTTTGGGGCCACATTGACTTTTTGAAATTTGACAGACGGGCCGGGCCAGCACCAGATACATACAAATTAAACATAAATATAAAAAAGGCATTACAGTGTTAATACTTACATTTACATTTAGTGGGAACAGTGTTGTTTTTGTCAGTGCACTGAAGTCTGGTGTTAGTTTTGCTGCATAATTATGTCATAATTATGATTTGATTTGGGCAATTCTGTACCAATCTTTGGCCGGCCCGATTAAAAAGACCAACTGGCTGGGTGTGGCCCCTGGACCATAGTTTGCCCATCCCTGCCCTACACTGACAGTAGACTGTTTATATCTTTATACTGACAGCATGCAGGTTGTATAAATGTTGAATTCAGTGAAAGAATCTCAGCATCAACAGCCTTGATTCAAACTCATCTCTGCTACACTTCAACTCTACTACCTGCAACTCTGACCATGCTGCTGTGCACCAGTCCAACACAGAGCTTTACTGTAAATGCAGTACAGCAAGCTGACCTGTTTATCACGCACTAAACTGCAGTATCTTCGTACAATCTCTGAATTACACAGTTACTATACCTCAGTTTGTTTTGCAGTCCTTACCTTTAAATCTTACCCGTCTTCTTCCTCTATTGTCCTCTTTCTCCATCGCTGAGTGAACTTCTCACTCTTTCTTTTCTCTCCCTGGAAATACAGCAGCTCTTATTTTAGCTAGCAGACAGACTGTGTGACAAACTGAAGATACTTTTTGTGTGTTTGCTGATATTTGTTGAGCATTTAGAAACGTTGCATTTAAAATGACCTGCAACACGTTACTCCCTTTATTTTCGCTAGCTAAGATGCTGAAGTCACAGACATCTGCCCTCAGTCTGGCCCACTGTAACCCCTGATTATAGTGCTAGAAATGATACATAAATTATATGGTTTTGCCTCTTTAATCTCGAAGTATCCAATAAGCTCCGGTGATGGACGATGGAGTATCCCTTAATCATGTATTATTGTTCCTCCATTTAAGCTCAGATCGGTTTGAGGTTTGAAGGCGCAGTGACTGGAAATAAATGATAAACCTGAAGTAATGATAATATAGTAAAGATATTTGTGTAAAAATGTAGGGAGTGTGTGTGTGTCTGTGTATGCGAAGTCAAAGCAAATCCTGGAGGGAGGAAGAGCTGAGGAAGGCGTGAAGTGCTGATATCAGGTCTTCAAGTGTTTTTGAGCTTTTACCTCTGTGGAGAAGACAAGAAACAATCATTTCATGACAAACAGAAAGATTAGGAACACAGGCACATTTTCACCTCAACAGAGTGAAAAGGCTTTGACATTTCACCTGTTAACAGGAATCAAATTCAAGTCCTTGTTTAAATAAGTCTCTTTGAACTGCTCCGCGTTGTCTTAATTTTGGTGCTCTCAGTCAAATCTCCTCCCAGCAATTATTGGTTCTTTTTCACGAAGTGTTGTGACAAAGTTACTTCCGAACATCGTTCAGGTTCCTCGTGGAAGGAGTGCAGAAGGAAACAACGTTCCTAAAATAGGTAACAGAAAGGGGATAAGGACTATTTACCCCAAGAGATATGGTTACCTATCACATAATGAGTGATTGATTTTTTTTTTTAAATGAGTTTGGCATTTATTTTGTTCTTTGGCCACAACAAGACCATACTCAGGATTAGCTTAGTTTACCATAAAGACTGGAACCTGGAGGAAGCAGCTACAGCTGTGGGTAGGGATTTAATCCACTCATCATGGGCATGAGCTTGAACTGTTCTTGTTGCAGGGTGGAATGATTGTAAAGCACACATCTTTAATGACTTTAAAAAAAACAACACCTGGGTGCACAAGTTTACATTTATTTTAGATTTTGTCAGACTGCGTTTAGCAGCTGACTGCAGATTCCAATTCCTAACACTCACCATCACCGGGCTAAAAAGGAGTATTACGCTGCTACAACAGGAAGTTTTTTGTTTTTTTTTTTACTTTTTATGGTTTTCGGTATCCAGCTGGTTGAACTGGTTGGGTATGGTTCCTGATTGTGGCTAGGGTGTAATATTTCTGCCTCACAATAACACACCATACCTCTGTGCATACTTTATACTCTCATGCTACCACTTGTTCTCTCAACCGTAGAACACTAACGTCAGCTTATTTTCACCTACGTGTGAGTGACTGTGTTACACCCCTCACGTTAGTGCTCTAGGGTTCAAATAAACCATAACGTACAAATGTCCTCAAAGTGTTGCATTTTTGCCTTTTTTCTTTGCCAGAGTAAAGTTCAAAAGCATCAAAGCATTATTCATTTTATGCTAAGACAGGCCGGAAGTACAGTTCCCACCCAGCAGGTGACCTGTGCCAGAAAGGTAAGCTGAAAGCAGGTGCGCTCCACTTTATGCGACAGAGTGAAGACAGGGAAGTTAAGATGAGGCTGGCTGGTGCATGAATGTGTATAGTTTAAGCTAGAATATTTAACTTTGTGACCTATTCTGGGTTTAGCAGAACTGGGAAATCAGTCCTGTGTCTCACTAGATTCACCGCACCTGATCACCCCAGAGCTAATCACCTCCCGGCAGCCTTCCATTTTCTTATGCAAGTCCACTGCCCACTGCCAAATGAATAGCTCTCATTTGTACATTACATTTAGTCTCACCAGTCTCCCACTAAGCCCCCTTCCTGAGATCAGGCCGGATCACTAACGCTCTCGCTCCCCACCTGCCCCATCCACCCCTCAAGACAATACTTATTAACTTTTCATTTTCCCTCACATTAGACTGGGATCTTCTTGTTCTTCAACCTTACTCACCCCATCCCTACTGTGAGTGTTCTTGGAACGGTTAACCTCTAAGGAGGATCTTTATTACAATAACGGACAACCTCTTTTTTATTTGTTATCCTTTCCAAGAAGAAGATCTGACGATCAGTCATGTTTTATTAAGAAAATAAAGGTCACTGGGTTTTTATCCTTGGGCCCTTGGTGCAAACAAAAGCTAATGCTGGGGTCCCCGGGTTTCAAACGTGTGAGGGGCAACTGGGTTATTTCCACTAAGAGAGAAGAGTATGGGATAAGCTGGACTGGAGACACTGCAGGAGTCAACCTGGAAAGAATGTATGTGCATTTGTTCCCATGGAGCCCTAACAATCTGTAGCATTTTGGCCCTTTCAGTAGAGAGTTTTAATAAACTAAACTCCTGTATGTGTGTATGTGTGTGTGTGTGTGTGTGTGTGCGCGTGTGTGTCCTTTTTTTGGTAGATGTTGAGTTTTTTTTTTTTTGACGCCGGTGACACAAAAGAGGCCGGTGGCCATCAGACTGAAAGGCAAACAAATCACCGAAGAGGAAGTGAGTTATCTTTTGGAAACCTTGTCATGTCGCCTACACACAGACACACACACACACTCAAACAGAGGCATAGTTGATCCTGATCGGACGTGAGGTCTGTGACGGGATCGGGGTCCCTACGTAAACACTCCTTAGCTAAACACGACCTCCTAACACAGTGGGAAAACCTATAAAGTCCAGCAACCATCGCGGGAGCCTCGTCACAGTTTGCACTGAGCTCTAGGAAATTTGTTTTTAATGCTGCATTCATTTTAATTTTACTGACAGGTTCCCAAGCCAAACCAAACCAAGCCAATCCCAGTGTTGGCTTTAATATTGTTGCATGTCATGCAATGCGAAAGAATTCATATCATCTCTGGTTGTATGTTTAAAAAACATGGTGAAGTGTATCTTTGTGATTTTTAATATGACAAATGTTGACTTCAGCACAAGAAATTAGAATGATGATTTTATATATAAATTTCCCACAAAATCTGGAGAACCTGACTTTTTTTGGTAAATTCTCAACAGTATTTGGTTCTGGAAAGATGAATTAAGGTGGGAAATCGAGCTCGGCTCCTTTAAAAGTCAAAGTATGTGAGGATGGATACCTGGAACTGTTCATGGCAAGACAGGTGGAAAATGGTAAGGGGGAAATAATACACTTCCTTAAACTTGCTTATATCAATTTTTTTTTTTAAACAAATGCTCAAAGGACCATATACAGGGGTAATAGTGGGTGGGAATCCACTGAGGGATGATGGCCTTGTTGTTGCACTACCACTGACTTTTTGGTTTAAACCTTAACTCCTAAACCCATTGTGCATCATGGCTGTCTGCACCCTTTTTTCCAGGTCAACAACAATTTAAACGTGACAAGAAATGCAAGCACACGATTAGCTGAGGACAGCGCAAATTAATTTAAAGTCCAAAATCAGTACAAATTCCATGTGAACTGTTTCCCTTCCCTGTCTGCCTGGCGCCTAGCTAGTAGGCACACTAAATATGAAGGTGCCAGTTTCATCCACAGAGCAAAATCTCAGTCCAGCCATGTACACGAGTTATTAAATTCATCTTCCCAATGCCTGGTTGTACGTCTCTTGATTCTGGAGCATTACCTTAGTAATCCTCTTAGTGGTGGGAAAGTGGTTTAGCGGGTGCATTCTTTATGACAGGCGCACAAATGGGGGGATCACGTTAGCCTTAGGGGCCCCGGAGGGGAGGGGAGGCCGCTCTTCTCCCTCTCCAAAAAAACTTTCCACCCAGGATGGACCTCCGTCAGCCCTGTGAACCCGCTGACTCCCCGCTTGCCTCCGTTGCCCTGCTGTGGGATGGTTGTTTTATACACTCCGAGGCAGGGAGTAAAAGAGACAGATAAATGAAAGAGAATAGCTTCGAAGGTCACGTCACAATTCACCTATCAAATATATTTCTTTACTTGAAGGCTTCATCTAAGTTGGAACATTTCCACAGCATTAAAGACATTTTGCTGCTTCACCTTTTAAATTGTATTGTGGCTTAAAGTTATGCTTGATTGAGGGAACGCTGCTTTGAGTAACAGGTGGTGCCTTTTGGTCTCATCTTTAAAGAAGTTATCTGACTAATATTATAACTTGCTTTGTTGTTAATTGTACGCTGCACAAAATAATTAATGGAACATTTTGAAAACATCAAATCTAAATGGGAAAATCTCACACTGGATATCTATACTGATATGGACTAGGTAATGTGTTAGGAATGAAAGGATGCCATTCATTGTTTGATCAGAGATGAAAATCATCAACCTGCAGAGGGCTGAATTCAAAGACACACTGAAAATCAAAATGATACGAAGTGATGCAGCAGGCTGGAACATTTTGCTGAAGTTTCATTGCAGCAACTCAAATGGTTCTCGGTAGTTTGTGTGGCCCTTACATGCTTGTCTGACAGTGTCGGGGCTCCTGAAAGAGACGACAGATGGTGTCCTGGGGCATCTCCTCCCAGTTCTGGACAAGGGCATTATTGAGCTCCTGACCAATCTGAGGTGTAACCTGGCAGCATCAGATGGACTGAAACATAATGTCACAGAGGTGTTCTATTGGATTTAGGTCAGGTGGGCCAGTCAATGGTATCAATTCCTTCATCCTCCAGGAACTGCCTGCATACTCTCTCCACATGAGGTCAGGCATTGTCATACACCAGGAGGAACCCAGGACCCACTGCAACAGCGAAGGGTCTGACAATGAGTCAAAGGATTTCATCCTGATACCTAATGGCAGTCAGGGTGTTGTTGCCTAGCCTGTAGCGGTCTGTGCCTCCCCAGACCATCCCTGACCCACCGCCAAACTGGTCATGCTGAACAATGTTACAGGCAGCATAAGGTTCTCCACGGCGTCTCCAGATCCTTTCATGTCTTTTACATGTGCTCAGGATGAACATGCTCACATCTGTGAGAGCACAGATGTTAATGCTCCTCCATGCTCTTGAGACTGTGCTGGGAGACACAGCAAGCCCTCGGGCAATGGCACGTATTGAGTGCCATCCTGGGAGGTATTGGACTTCCTGTGCAACCTCTGTAGGGTCTAGGTATCACCTCATGCTACCAGTAGTGACACTGACCCTAGCAAAATGCAAAACTCAGTGGGGAAAATGTCAGTGGCTTCCACCTGTTAAACCATTTCTGTTTTGGGGGTTGTCAGAGTGGGTGTAGATGTGATTTGATTGCAGGTTCTAACATAGTTTACATGTTTCATGTGGATGGCTCCTGTACTGAAAAATACTGGAAGAAATAAGATGAAGACCCAAATTTCAGCTGACTCCTGCGCACTCCTGAAACTGTAACAATTTTCCAAAGTATGAAGATAAAATATTTCATGGCTTTATCAAATATGTTTAGGTTGCTGTTTGAAAACATTAATAGATTCTGAGGGGCTCAGGTTGGAACTTTTTACCCTTTTGACTGATTTTATATGGCGTGACCCACCGATGCTTTTCTGTGACCATAACTGGTCACTGTGCATTTTTATTTACAACAGTGAAACTATCTCAATTTAACCACTCGCACAGCTCGAGCTGCGTGGGTTTGTGAGGCAGTACATGTGTGTTTGTGTACTTATGCATGCTAGTGTAGCTTTTAAAACATGAATCAAGTCTTAGAGTTTCACACTGCCAGCAGGGAGAAAGTGAAATGGTGAAATATGGAGGTAACTCAGTTCACAGCGCAAGTCAGGGCACTGCTGTGGAATGGGACTTAGTGGAGCTGCAGCGGCTGGAGGGATTAGAAGAACAGAAGAGTGTAAGACTAACTGAAAGCACACACATATGCATTATAGTACAAAAGTATTTAGACACTCCTCATTTTTTTATTTTGCTTTCAAGGAGTCAAAAGTGATATTGAACAATCAAGTTCCCAGGATTTCTGAAGGGCTTTCAAAGCTTTTCTTTGGACGTTGGCTGTTTTTTCACTCATTTCCAGTCCAGTCCTTGTACCGAACCATTTTCAGAGGAATGTTATTTTGTTTGTTAAGCCACTTAACACTGATCTATGAAGCATAAAAAAGGCACCCACTGTAGCTTAAGGGATGAACCAGTGTTGTTTCTACACATAGCAGACAAACCAATTAAAACTGTGTCCTTATGCACTTTGTTGCTTGCGGCTTGTCACAAAAACAAATAATTATTATTCCCATTTCTTTAGTTGAATCTACAAAGAAAAAAAGCCAAAGATAACACAGTTCAACAGCCATGAAATAGCATTTTAGCAACAACAAGGTAATTACCAAAGAACGAATAGTCAAAAACCTGGCACGTCTCAGTATGGTGTGATGGTGTGGTTAAAAGGTTTGAAGAAGCTGGACAGGTAGAGGACAAAAGAAGAAGAATCAGGCCTAAAAACTGTACTGCAGCAGACCAACAGCATCTGAAAGTCATGTCCTTAAGAAACAGGAGAAAAATCCAGCAAAGACCTGACACAGGACCTGAGAGATGCATCTGACTCTTCAGCTGATTCGTCCACTGTTCACTGAAGCCTCATCAGAAATGGTCTCAGTGGCTGTCAAGAAGTCATACGTAAGGAAGGGAAAACAGGGAGAAAAGACGGGGAAATTTCAAACTACTCAAGAACTAGAGGGAAAAAACTGTGGCAACAAGTCTGATGGAACGGCAAATCCAAATTTTTAATTTCCTCGAGTACAAAACCCTCAGCTGTGAAAATGCCACAAGTCATTTGTAGAAAACATCTTTATGCACTTTTGTGGTTGTCTGACTTTTGTGTTATCTAGAGATATTATGAAAGTGTAGTTTCCTTTCATTGAAATTTCTAGTTTGAGTATGAGAAGAAAATTCATTCAAGCAAAAGTATGCAGAAGAAAAGCATCTTGTTTCCTGTGTGGTGTGTGCATGCCTCTACACAGGAAACCTTTACCATGACAGCTTCCTGTTTGAATTGAAGTTCACAGAACTCAGTCAACACCATGATGCCGGAAAGAGGAGTTGCCATTCTTAAAAATGCTCCCATAACTGATCACGAGTAGTGAGATTTAAAGAGGCAGGCATCACTCTGACAGTGAGCTGCGTTACTTAACTTAAACTGAAACAATCAGTGTTGGGTTTCATGCGGTCATCCTGACCAGCTGTTGCTGCTTCTTGCAGAAGTTTTTTCAGCTGAAGCTCAAGCTTTAATTAAAATATTGACAGAGCTGGGAACATGTGCTAATCAAACAGTGTATTAAAGGGAAGAAAGAGGGCCTGTCTGCAGTTAGGGTTAAAAAAGACGGCCCCAGACACTATTTGAGGAACGCAGCATACTGAGAAATGGCTTACAACAGCAGCCATTTTCTAAGAACAGGAAGTTATTTCAAGGGAAGTTCTTAACACAAGAATATAAAAAAGCATTAAACGTCAAGTCCTACTCCCTCAGCCCACTCAGATTTTTGCAGTGAACGCCACATCCTCACAAAGAACATCTACTGCTGTGATGAAATATTGCCTAAGAAAGCTCTAGAGAGTTAACGATGAGTACTTGAACAAGCAGAAAGAATCCATTTGTGAACCAGTGTTTGAGTTTTGAGATGTTAAAAGTGTTGTTTTGGTCATATTTAAAAAAAACAAACATTCTAAACTGACTTGGCTAAGAGCTAAAAATAGGCTACACAGACAATATGCAATGCAGTGGGACAATAAAACAACTGACTATCATGGAATAAAGCCTGTTACCTATGTCTGTATGTCCAAGCAGAACGCTAGTATAAATAACACAATTATAATTTACAAATTAACCCTTAAAACTAACTTCTTTAATGAGCTGCACCAACTTTAGCTAATTTTAATAGATAAAACTGGCAAATTGTACTTATGTGCAACTGAATCAAGTTAGCCCGGAGCTCAGTGCCTTGTGTCACTGTGAGGTTTCCAGTGGATTTTCTGATCCATTCTGAAAAACATTTGCTTTAAAGTAATTTAGTTAATATTTATTCTTGTATGTCAGCCTTTGGACAGAACCAATCCAGTCATTTCTCCCCATTTCCAGTCTTATTCCAGGGTTATTCTAAGCTAAACCTCTGACTTCATATGGCTCATGTATCTCCTCTTTTCTTTATTTGCATTTTGGTGTCACAAAAGTTTAAACAAACATGAATTGTGCTTCCATTTGAAAAGATCATTAATGTTGCGACATAGAACTGCGCCTGTGCCACAAACATCACTTTGGCTCATTTTTTTTTTAGTTCCATATTTAAATCCATTTTTGGAAATTATTAAGTGCAAGTCCTCGCAGTTTGTCATGCATGTGTGTTACTATGAGTGCAGCTATTTGGCAGAAGAGTGTGACAGTACATCTGACAGACTGATTTCAAGTGTGCATGCTAACCTGCTCTTTTATCTACAGGCCTGTTGTGTTGACTGGCTACAGATGTCCTGGTTTAACCAGACTCTGGAATTATGTAATGTTTTCCCAAGCAGGTATGAAAAGGATCAGCACTTTATGCAGTGAACACAGTCTAACACACAGCCTATATTTCTATGATGCTGCAAGAGTTCAGGAATCATTTCTCTTCATATCTGATCTGATTTCAGCCAGGCGTAAATACACTCTTAACCTGAATAAATATACTGTATGTTAAACCTTTTGAATACCACTTGACGAAAGCGAGGGTGAACAGACTCTTTAAATAAACTGTTACACTCCACTACTGAATCAATGTGAGGGGTTGATTCTTGCATGTTTTTTATGGCAGAACTGGTAGAATAAGGGTTAGGATGTCTTCTTCACTCAGCCAAACTTCTTCATCAAAATGAACTAAAACTCCTTTTCTAATGAGGCCAAAACACACAAACCTTCCCACACACTAGAGGCCAGGACAATGCCGTGACGCAATACTGCACATGGTGGACATCGTAAACATAGATAACAACTTGCCCCCATCAAAACTGTGTCTGACTGTTTTGCAAAATTGACAGAATTATTAAATGATTCTTATTTCTGGAAGTTCTCTTTTCTTTCTTTTTTCACCTTCCAACTGGTCACAACAGATGGCTGCCCCTCTCAGGTTCTGCTAAAGGTTTCTTCCTGTTAAAAGGGAGTTCTTCCTCCCTACAGTTGCCAAGTGCTGCTGATCATTGGGGTTCTCTATCTGATATTTTAGGATCTTTACCTTACAGAGTAAAGCACCTTGAGACAAATGTTGTTGTAAACTGTCTGTAAAAAAGAAAGAAATTAAATTGAATTCAGTGGGACTGAATCTGTTCGCTGGTATTTCCCAACATGTAATGAAGTCAGAACAAGAAGGTAAAAAAAATTCCTGTCGTATCATTTTCTCTAAACTGTTTTTGATCTTGAACTCAGTGACATGTAATAAAACTTTACTGATTTCATATATAAACAGTAGATAGATTATATATAATGGGCAAAAAAAGATGATTAAGTATTGCATAAAGCATTGCAACGTAACCTCAGTGGTTAGTGTGTTTCTGTGTAGAAGCTTGTGCGGCTAAGAAATGGATGCCTCAGCAAAGTCACCCTAAGGGCAGACCATGAGACACAAGAGCTAAATGTCAGAGTTTACAGGCCTCAGTTAGCATGTTAAAGTTTAAACACAATTACCAAAAGACGGAACAAGTAAGGCTTGTTTGGAAGGGTTGCCAGGGAGAAGACTCTTCTCTCTATAAAGGTTTGCAAAGTTGCATCTGACCCGGTGACCTTGCAGTCCCTGAGTCAACCATGAACTCCTCAGTATACCAGTGTTCTAGAGTCAAAAATGAGGACGTCTGTATCACAGCTAGAGCAAACCTCAGTGAATAAAGCAATGCCGTGAAGAAGAGCGGGCCAAATTAAATTTTCTACAGTGTGAAAGACTGATGAAGTCAGAAGATGGTTATAAAGCTACTGAATTGTGGGGTTCACTTAGTTTTTCACAGGAATACAAATGTTCCTGTGAAAATTGTCCTGTTCACATGACTGTAGATTATCTGTGTATGCTGCTAACCTGTGTCTTTGTGTACAAAGTATTTTTGTTTGTGTTTCAATAGCAGATGCTGTTGGAAACAAGCTAAAACTGCTTTTTATATTTCCTTAATGTTCATTGATAACCACTGTTTCCCTTAGTGGATAACTGAAGAAAAAAAATGCAGCTGAAGCGTGGAGGGATGGTAATTTTTTTGTTTAGGAGAATTGTGCCCCGTGCTTTACTTCACCTGCTGTCCAATGATTTTCATATATTTACCAAATCATGTGACATAATAGAAATTCTTAAAGTGAGCGTTAAGCTGTTTCCAAATGCTGAATCACACTGTGTTCTAGTCTCTATCCAACCATGACCATACATTACAGCATGTCCTCCCTGCAGCGATGTGGCAATGGAAAAAAAAAGAAGTAGAAAAAAATAAACTTCTCTAACACCTGCTGCAGATCTCACAGGACACGTGTGTGTGTGTAGCCTGTAATCACTGTTACCCTAACATCACACATAATCAGTACAAGTTTCCACAACTCCTTACAGCTCGGTGTGGTTGCGACAGGAAATTTTTGCTCTTGAGGTCTACACGTGAAAAAAGTAAAACAAAGTTTGGTCCCTGAAGATTTGAGTCTCTTGGAGGACTGAGAAAGTAATTTTGGGCTTCCAGGTGCAGAGAAGCTCTGGAGTGTTGCTCTGGTTATGTAAGAAACAGGAGAGACAGCTTATCATGTCTAAACATCCACCCCTCTCAACTCTTGTGTCCCTTTAACTGACCTCCAAAGGTTTGGTAAATTAACTGACGCACAAATCAAAGAAAGAGACTTTTAGATGCAGTCTGTTGGTCTCAAAAGTGACAGAAACCATTAAGTTTCTTGCCATCAGAGGTTGGAGGATTAAAGGATTAAAGTTGTGGTAGATAAATTTGGCAATCGGCTACAAAGCAGGAAAAAGGTCTCTCTTTAAATATGTTGGGTAATGCACTTAAAGAACGTCTTTCTTTCAGCTTTTACATTTTTTTTTACTTGAAATCACAAATGCTTCTCAGTGCCTTCTGCAGGAAATCAGTGAATTCAGCTGCGTCAGGTTGGAGCAGGTGATTGCTGTCAGTTTAAAAAAAAGTGCTCAGACTTTAATGAAAGCAAAAAATGTTTTATTTTCTGGTTTCTGCATTTTACATGCTAACAGTTCAGGCAAGGATCCTTTGTAGTTATTGTCCCTCTGACTTTGTGTTTTATTGTTAGTTCAGGTTGTTGTTGAGTATTGTTCTGTTTAATTGACCACTGTTGTGGGAACATGTATTATCAGCTTAGTGCTGTCTTTTTGCTCTGATTTTTATGAATTGTGAAAAAAAAGAAAAGAAAAAAGAAAATTAAAACTTTATAGTCCACTTCTGCCTGTGTGTCCTTTATCTGCTTGGTCCCCTGTGGAGGATTTATAGTCCCGAGTAGCTCTGTGTTGACAATGGTGTCAAGGTCGAATGCTGATTGGTTGAAAAGTGGGCTGGGACAAGAAAAGGAGGGACAGCAGACTTTGCCATGACATGAAGCATGAAAAAATATGACAAATTAAGAAACAAAAAAACAAACAAACAGCATGAAAGATTCAGTCAGTAGCTGCAGTGTAAACTTTTCATTGTTTTTAACTACAGCCTGATTGATATAGGATTTAAAGACATGTATCGATGCTGATTTGGGGACTTAAACATCCAAAATTCCATTATATCAGCCAAAAATTGTGTTTCTCCCATCTCTTCCTTTATTTTTAAATTTTTCATTTGTCAGACATTATCAATGCTGATACTGATAGATAGGCAAATTACTAATATTGGCTGAACTGCTGTTAACCTGCTCAGGCTCTACTTTAATGCTCGGTTTCACTTTAGCTCTTTGTATCTTATAACTTTGCTCTTCTCAGGAGCTAGCCAAAGGACCAACAAGAGCACAAGCAAGAGTAGCCCACACTTGAACGTATCACATCAATTTGGTGAGGCAGTAATACTATTAACCCTGTTAATCAAAACATTTTATCACACTATTTCACTGTGTGGCTGCAGACTTAGTATTGCTTTAAGTCTGTATTATATTTATATTATAATAAGTATTGTATAACAGCTCTAGATTTGTCAGTGCTTGTGATTAGTAATTTGTTGTCAACATCACCCATTTTATGTGAACATGCTCATAGCTAGATTCCTGGATTGACTCACCAATTTGCCAGCAACCATTGTTCAACCTTTTAGTGTTATTGCATCATATGGCCTAATGAAACCAGATAATGAAAACAGTAACCTCGATTTGCCGCTAACTGAAAGTAACACCAGTTACATGTGGCTGCAGCATGTTGTTTTTTTTTAATCTAATCCTAAGTCATACTGAAACTGACTGACAGTGTTCAAAGAAACTTTTTGTTGAAAATCAATGAAGTTATGACTGAATTCCAAAAATGCCTCCTATTATCTATATCTTTGCTCTGCCACTTTCACTTACACTATCTGCTGGTAATAGTTCAGCATTGTTATAATATATAATATAATAATGTGTATGTGTGTGTGTGTGTATATATATATTCATATATATATATATATATATATATATATATATATATATATATATATATATATATATATATATATATATATATATATATATATATATATATATAGTGAATTATAATTATAATGATAATATAATGGTTGTGTAGTTCATTTGCATTTAAATGTTTAACATGTCTCTGGATTTTATCACTTGAAAAGATATTATTTTATGAAAATAGTAACTCTGCACAAGAGCACAATGTGTTAAACTCCACTGTGGGCACCCAGACATCCTGGTGAAAATGCTGCAAATACTCAGAGGCTCATGAGCTTAAGCATTCCTTTTCATGCATAACGACATTTATAGAATAAGTCAGATTCAAGACAATGGAATTTTAATGAAAGATTAACTTTGGGCCAGGCATTTTAACCCTCCTAAACACAATTTCGTTATTCAAGTGAGTGCTGAATATGGTCAGTACTGAAATGAAGAAGACACCTCATATAGCCAGCATGGTATCTTTCACAATAAAACTGAAGACACATTTGTGTTTTTTTTGGACCACTGGCAACGCATAATGAAACTGCTCCAAAGGAAGCAAGCAGTTACAACATCTGCTTACCATAAAAAAATTTCACGTAAAAAACTTATTTTTGTATACTTTCCTGTTAAATCGCACGAGTTGTTGCCAGGTTAGATCAGCCAGACAGATGTTCTGGTCTTCTGTGATTGGTCATCTTGCTGTCTAGTAACTAGTAATGCTCTTGAAAGCATGTGTGGTAACTAAATGACTCTGTTAATGTTCTTTTATTAAACCACTTTGCAGCCAGTGTTTGAGGTTCTTCATCTAGTCTACTTTTATTGGATTGTGGGGCTGATGTTTACCCCAAGCCCACCAATTTTTTTTATTTTTTTTTATCAATTATTAACATCAAAAGGGTAAAAGTTGAATCTACAAAATAAAATTTAAAAATCACATGGAGCATCTTTCAAGATAATTAAAGTTTTTTCCTGGTAAGTTGATGTAACTCTGTCTGCTCTTCTGCTGAGCAGGCTGTGTGATAAGTTTCATTATGTGTTGCCAGTGATGGAAAAAAAAACATGAACATCTTTTACATTACAAGGTTTTTTTTTCTTACATTTTGTAATGTAAAAAATATGTTTGTGCACACTGTATTTTAACATATTTGAATAATATCAACACTTAGTAACAAATCAACAATAAAAAATGTATCAATTAAATGTGTTTTGGTATACTTTTTTATTCCAGAGTCACCTCAAAAACTGTGGTTACTGGCCATCTTTAGTGAGTGTTCTCAGACACCAAAGTGAGTCCAGACTGGATCTGTGCTGGAGTCTTTCTCTTCTCTGGGTAAGCTGTCAGTGCACTGTTTACCTCAGCTGTCGATACGCCGGGTGAGAAGTGTGCTCATCTGTTTACTCTGGAAGAGACTGTGAAACTTTGTGAAAGGGGTCCGATACAAGTCAACGAGTCAGTAACGCTCACTTCTGAACGATGACAGCGATACTGACATGAGTCGTCGATGATATCCTGAACTTTTCTGTCAGCAAGCACTGCTGTTTTTGCCAGTGTTAGCCTCTGTTAGCTGCTGTCAGCTGTCAGTGTTAGTGAAACTGTCTTTGAAATGGATGTGAGATGTCATATGATGTGAGACTGTAATCAAACTGTTTGTCAGAGAGAAAGTGTCATTTTTAGGATACTTGACCTTAGCTGGTATAATGTTAGCTTATAACCAGCTGTTGTTGTTGTTTAGCGGTCGCATTGTCTCCTCTCATTTTCACTTCTTTGGTGAAGGGGACCTGTTCTCACATGATAAATTGTGAGGCAATGTCTCGTTGTCATGTAGTTTATTGAAAAAAAAAGGCTTTTATTTACTTCAAAAATAGTGCAGCTTATTACAAATCACATTTAAGGTTTGTGGTGGCTATTTCCCATTTTCCTAGAAAAATAAAAAGACATGAGGGGTGGCTCAATCCTTATGCAGAGCGCTACAAACCTGGCTTCAGCTACTGTATTGTTGAAGTACAATCTGGGCAATGGACTGACCTTTTAAACCTTCACTGCATTATTGCTACAAAGTAAGAACAAGCTCCAATTTTTTTTAAAGTAACCAGTGAGAATGACATAAACAGTGGTAGTTAGAAGATGACTCAGCAGGTAGCTAGTGTTTATTCAAATAAGCACACACCAACGTCACACCCTTTGCAGGGAATGAGGCATGATGACAAAGCAAAACTCCATCTTAGGCAAAATGCACAATAGATAAAAAATACTGACTCATTTCAAGGTGCAGCTTCTGGGAATGTTAATGTGAAAAAGTTTCAAATATTGAAAATTATGCTTATCAACAGATGTCTGTGTGCTGTGTTGCACATTCACAGGAGCCTACTGACTTTAGTATGCTCACCAGCCTAGCTAACCAGCTGCAAAAAAACTCTGTCGTTTGCTGGTGGGATGGTGAAAGTGATTTGTATCACATTTCTTACAGAATGAACAGCAGAGGGGTCGAAAAGGTAAAGAAGAGGTCTTCATCAGACAAAAAGATGCTGCGATCGACGGGCAAGTGAAGCACTAGAGCCGAGCGTTCACTTTGGCACCCAACATTTCACCAAGAAAAAAAACCCCGTTTTCACTTTTTAGTAAAAAAAACCTGAACTTTTTTTTTAACCAGTATCCACTCTTACTTATCTTTTCCCTCCCTCACAGTTATTATGTCATGCAAATTGTGTCAAGTCATGCTGTGTAAGGAAACACAGCACCTGAGCAGGACCATCCAAAATCACATGGAGCCTGAGAATAAGACAAACAGCAGCCCCAGCTGAACAAACACAACTCCAGAACACTGTCTATTGTGCCAGACATTTCCCCCCTCTTCTTCTTCATGAAGTGCCATCCGAGGGTCACTTTGTGGATTTACAGTATGAATTCCATACTGACCCATTCTGAGCCTCTTGAAGCTGTGTGAATAATAACCTAAATATTTCCTTCTGGCTGTGATGGTATTGTTTTTCACATCCAAAGGGTATAATATTACATTTATACATGTCTGCCAAAGTTTCACAAACTCTGTACATGTAGCAAATAAAGCTTCCTTGGGATGGTTTTACTGTAACATTTGAATATTTGCCACTTGTTAGCACATTTATTAAATATTTGTTATTGTAAGCCAAGCTGAGTGAGTAAACAGATTG
Organism: Pterophyllum scalare; assembly: GCA_024447675.2. Lineage (NCBI taxonomy): Eukaryota > Metazoa > Chordata > Actinopteri > Cichliformes > Cichlidae > Pterophyllum > Pterophyllum scalare. Next base: position 16,740 of record JAMQGT020007850.1, read on the forward strand.
TAATTCAAATGTAATGAGGATATATGGAAACACAGATGAGCAGAAACACTGCTGCCTTCTGTGGGCTGAGAGCACAGACAAGTGTTGACACTGACTCTGGGTCAGATACTATTTCCACACTGAGTGCTTGTTGTAACTTTGCCCAGACTGAGTGATGCTGCCACATTAGGCATCTGAAGAAGAAAGCAGACTCTGGATGAAAATGCACCGACTCTTTCTGAGATGCTAACTGTGCCCACTATGATTTTGATTAAATCAATATTAATATTCTTTAATGGGACCTTTTGTGGTGAATTAGGGACCATCCAGCTCTGACCATTCCATTTCCTAGCATGGAAAGAATGCGTCTTCTCTGTGAATTCATAGAAGCCACATGTAAGGATACACAACATGAGAAAAAGCAGACCAGAAAACAAATCATAAACAAAACAAACCAAAAAAACAAACAGCTAATGCCTGTAATTACACTACATGTGTGGCCACAGCAGTTTATGGTTTATTTTTCACACTAATAGGAACTGTGTCATTTCCTAAAATTGTCTGAAGCTGAAGAAATCCAAAAAAATTCTCCAGAACTGACCTTTGATCTGTACTGTGTGTTCATTTCCTGCACAACACAATTTGTCATTGTTTGCTTGTCAGTGTGGAATGTAAACTTTGTATCAGATACAGTGAGTCATAAATGCTTTTATAGTTGGGAGTCTCTGTTGTATTACAGGAAATAATTATAGGCTGGATGTCACTAGCTGCATTTGAATAGCGGTCAGTGCTGTTTTATGATGGGACCATTAAGATAAACGCGTGTAGATGAAAAGTATTCAGTGTTGGTTGTTGGGATATTTCAGCCTTGAGTCATAATGAGGCTGTGTTGCAATCAACACCCTGCTGTATATGGATACATAGTAATTTCTCTTGGAAATACTGTATTAGACATGCTAATTTAGCAATAGCTGATTCCACATTTTGTGTTGAATTAAACAAAAGCACACAGAGGTCAAACTTGCATGGAAATCAAGACATCATCTGCACCAAAGTAATGGACAAATTCAAATTGAACTGAAAATGCAGACGTCTTAAGCAAAAATACACCTTTATTGGTGGAAAGTCCACAACACAAATCCATACAAAACCCCAAAAGAACCAACAAACGAGAGACACAGGTGCACACAACAGACATGATCACAGGTGAGGAAGTAAAACAGACTACAGAGCATGAGTGACAAAGGAGTACCAAACTAAAACAGGAGGTTAGACACGCACCTAGGATAGAAACTCAAAAACCAAAAGCGTGAAAATAACTAAGAAAAGCTCTTAATAATCACAAAATCCAAGAAACTAATGATGAACAAAAGCCCTGGGGCCATGACAGTCTGACTCTGGATCATGTTAAAATAAAGAAAGTTAGAAAGCTAGAAAGCATTCCTAAGGAAAACCTCCAGTGTTTTATGACAACAAAACAAGGATGAGAGAATTTACGGTTCAAGATTCTTTGTTTATCTCCTTTGGGAGAAATTTGGCTGGGTTTAAGGGGGAAGGGTACCACAATGAGAACATTCAGAATAATAAAACAGCTAGAATCCAGTAAATACGTGGACAACAAAACCATCAATAATTAAAATAATAAAATCAGCATAAAAATTTGTTAAAAGCTATGCACAAATATGGACTTTCATTCAATTTTTTTTATATAGCATCAAATCACAACAAACAACAACAATAGTCGCCTCAAGGCGGCTGTTTGTTTGTTCATTGATGAGTTTAATTGACAGAGGTACAAATGAGTGTTTGTACCTGTTGTGTTTGGAGAGAGGAACCCTGTACCTCCTACCTGAGTTCAGTAATGTATACTCTGTGTGTAAAACATGGGAGTTGTCAGTTAGGATGTAAAATGACTGCCTGGTCAAACAGCTCCAGGAGGTTAAAGGGAATGTGAGCCATAATCTTGCCTGCTGTTCTTACTAAATTGTGAATTTAAATTTTTGATTTGACTGTTGCAGCTGGTGAGACTATACTGGAGAACAGACTCTATTGTTAATCTGTAAAAAATTAATATTATATTTTTGCAAATGCCGAATAACCACAGCCTACGCAGAAAATACTGGTGGATTCTCACCGAGATGATGGCAGCACGATCACTGTCACTGTGTACACCAGTGTATTTGTACGAGGTCACCTGCTAAATGGCATTATTGTGTATGTTCACAGGGTTCTGGTGACCAGCTGATCTGGGATCCAACAGCATCTCAACAGTCTTGCAGGTGTTTATGTGAAGTTTCTGGTTGTCACACAAACCTATCCACTGCAGCTGTGTGGGTGGCCGATGGGCTGAAGCAGCAGCACGTCATACTGGGTGCCCCTCCTGTCAGCTATCAAAAGGAAACTCACATGGGCTCACCAAAATTTGCAACAGAAGACTGGAAAAACCAAGACTGATATGATGAGTCTAAATTTCTGCTGCAACATTCAGATGGTGGGGCCAGAATTTGGTAAAAACAACCTGAAAGCATGGATCCATCCTACCTTGTATCATCAGTTCAGGCTGCTCCTGGTGGTGGTGTAATTATGCAGGCTGATTTGGTGCTATATAAGTGGAATTGAGCTGAAACACTTCATGCACATGATTGACACACAGCTGCATGTGAACATACAGTACAGGGGAAGAGGATGTTCGCAGAACTGAAAAGAATCAACATGTAGCATATTGGACTGTATGATTCATACGGACATATGAAACTGCAGAAATGGAGCTTGGTGTTTGCACACGTAGCAAATGTTCATCATTTTCTTGGAAAGAGTGTGCGGTACACTCACTGTCCTCACTGTTAGGGAAGTAGATTTATTTTTCCATCACAGCAACCGAAGAACACGGAGCTAATGAAACACATCAGTGGAGGCCTTCGCCTGGACTGGCTCTCAGGCCATTGAGTCTGTAGCAATATTTTACCCTGTTGTGTGTTTAGGTTAAGCACACATTTATTCAATTTTCATAGTTTGATGATGTGCTCCACCACAACTATGCTGTCCCAAAGGATCCTAAGAGGTCACAATCAAGATCACACTTGTTACGTGTGCACCACACTATATGGGATGGGGTGGGGGCCGGGTGTGCTTCTCACACCTAAATGCAGTTTATGTCACAGGGTTGCCACTGTGGGTGTGTCATGCAGCACCTTACAGTCAGACACAAAATCAAACATCCAGCTCTGATTTTGGAGACTGAGAAGACGTGACCCCTGCCCCACTGAACACGCTGTACCAACAAATCAGTAGTATCTTTTAAGTGATTAAAAATAAGTAGTGAAATGGATGATACACTGATGTTTTGGTACATTATACAAAAATAGTGAAAGGAACACTTTGAAAGCATACCGGTTCTCAGTGGGAAAAACTCATGCTGGATATCTGCAGTGATATGGACTGGGTAATGTGTTAGGAATGAAAGCATGCCACAGTGTTTGAAGGAAATGAAAATTATCAATCTACAGAGGCTGAATTCAAAGACACCCCCAAAATCAAAGTGGTAAAATGATGCAGCAGGATCGCCCATTTAGCTGAAATTTCACTGCAGCAACTCAAATGGGTACTCAGTATTTTGTATGGCCTCCATGTGTTTACATGCCTGACATCATCTGGGCTCCTAAAGAGATGACATATTGTGTCCTGGGGGATCTCCTCCCAGATCTGGACCAGGGCATCACAGAGCTCCTAGACAGTCTGAGGTGCAGCCTGGCAGCGTCGGATGGACTGAAACATAAAGCCCCGGAGGAGTTCTAGTGGATTTAGGTCAGGTGAGCATGGGGGCCAATCAGTGGTATCAATTCCTTCATCCTCCTGGAACTGTCTGCATACTCTCACCACATGAGGTCGGGCATTGTCGTGCACCAGGAGGAACCCAGGACCAATTGCACTAGCGGGTCTGACAATGGCTCTTCATGAGTGCAGTTTCACACATGATCACAACCTGGCACTCAACCTCTGCTGATTCAGATTCAAGCAAAAACAAACAAACATACAAAAACAAAAAACAAATGATGTTTTCAGTGTGTTTGTGTGTGTGTGGTCATGTGTGATTGTGGTGGGCATTGTGCTGATGGATATTAGATGCTGCTCTCAGAAGATTCATCAGCATACGACCAGCACCCTGAGACTAAGTACATCCATTAGGATTAAATTTAGAATGGAATACATTCAGTGGAATACATTCTCATGTAATATTATTGTAATAGAATGAGGCTCAGTTATCTTTACACAAAAATAGATGGTAGAAATGTCCTCCAAAGACCTACTTTTACTTTACATTGAGTCCATTTCAGAGTCTGAACCTTTTCAGTTTTACTTGAGTAAAGAAGTTGAATCAGAAGTTTTACCAGAATATTTTTTAACAAAACTACTTGTACTTCTACTTAAGTACAGAATGTCTGTACTTTTGCCACCTCTCTTTGGTTAACCACACCCGCACCGATGCTTGTTCAGAGAGGGTGCTGGCATCCACTGTGACTCCACCAAGAACATCCTGCTGTCATCTTGTCAAGGTGTTGTTTCTTTGGGGTTTTCAGTATTTATTTAAATGACCTCTGGATTATGTCTCTGTTTGTCCCGATTACCAGCTGCAGAACAGGTGTTTATACTGCCAGTCTGTGAAAAGATTTTGTCAACAGGTTAACATCAAAGCTGTGCAAGATGCAGTCATGAAACTTGGCTGTGCAGGAGCCTGAAAATCAAGTCAATATGGTTTGGACACCATTTTTATGTGCAGTATGCATAAATGCCCAGTGTAGCTCCCATTTACTGCATATTCCTGTAGTATAAGTGGTTTTACTACAATGAGCTTTTGTTCACAGTGAGAGGAATCCCCAGGCCTATAGACCTAGATTTGGACCCCTCGGTCTTATGCATGTGGCCTCCAGAAGGATTATACTGCAGACAGAAATGGCCAGAATGAAGTTTCTGGACTTACACTTAAAGCCTGTTGGGGAGCTCAGAAGCAGCTTAATATAAAAGGAGCCAACTGGAAGCTCCCACATTAAATGTTTCTCAGAGTGAACAAATGATGCAGCAGGCTAGGAGCTCCATTTCCATTTGGAGGCATTCTTGGTAAATCTTTGGAAAGGACTTGTGGACCCAGTTGGATCTTAGTACTGTGATCCCCCGGGAGAATCTGAAGGGTGTGGCTAGACAGAAACTACTGTGACAACTCTGCCACATGACTCAGATTAGCAGTAGTGGGGCTTTTATGATGATAGCTGTAGCTGGGAGGCATTGTTTTCCATTCTTGTTAAAAGAATATGTCAGGAACATCTTGAGGGAATTTCTTACTCAGTCACAAACTTGGACGTGAACTGATTGAATTAACTGATTATCTTTTGTTTCTCAAATGTCAGTGTGACCTCATAAAATATATTTTGTCCACACATTTTTTCCCCAGATTTCTCACTAATGTCTAACAGGATATGGTGAAGGTACTTAAATATCTGAAAGGTCAACTTCATCGTGACTTGGTAATGTTCTGCAAAAAGCTTTTCCAGAACAGAAGGGGAGACAGTGGCCATATATTGCATTTGGTCAGATCCTGAATTAGAGGCTCCAATACTGATTTTTCCCAATACTGATTTAACAGAAATCAGTGCATTTTCCTGTTATTTCTGACAGTTTGATATGCAAACATGTCTATTATGTTTAAACAAATTATTCTGTTTTTATGTTAATTGTGGTGAATTTTCTTCGGCTCTGGTTGAAACATTTTCGGAAGGCGCCGCAAACGTAGAAAAACCCTGCCTGCGTTATAGCACGTCTTAATAGATTGTTTTTTTGTTTTTCAAAGCCTAGAACTTTAATATTCTCTTGCCATTCTCACCGGTGCTGTTATGGATTCAGCAGGTAGCAATTTTCAAAACAAGTGCTCAAACTGTTTTGCACTGTTTCTTTTCATTCACCTTATTTACTTGTTTATACTTCACTCTGTATTTAATCATTAGTTATCATTAATCTCTGGCTCTCTTCCACAGCATGTCTTTTGTCCTGTCTCTCTCTTCTCAGCCCAACCGGTCGCAGCAGATGACTGCCCCTCCCTGAGCCTGGTTCTGCCGGAGGTTTCTTCCTGTTAAAAGGGAGTTTTTCCTTCCCTCTGTCGCCAAGTGCTTGCTCATAGGGGGCCATTATGACTGTTGGGTTTTCTCTGTATTATTGTAGGGTCTTTACCTACAATACAAAGCGCCTTGAGGTGACTGTTTGTTGTGATTTGGCACTATATAAATAAAATTGAATTGAATTTAAAAAACAAAAAACAAAACACAAAAAACCCTGTTATACCACCTGGCTAGCAACAAAGGACTCACAAAATGAGCTTCTAGCTTAATACAGCTAGTTTCCTGCTAACTAGTGGTCATACTGGCACATTTAGCAGCTATTTCCAAAATAGCTGGAGACAAAACAGAAGTCAAAGAGTCCATTACAAACACATCTGCCATCAGTCCTATTGTAACTACACTGCTCAAAAAAATAAAGGGAACACTCAAATAACACATCCTAGATCTGAATGAATGAAATATTCTCATTGAATACTTTGTTCTGTACAAAGTTGAATGTGCTGACAACAAAATCACAAAAATCATTAATGGAAATCAAATTTATTAACCAATGGAGGCCTGGATTTGGAGTCACACACAAAATTAAAGTGGAAAAACACACTACAGGCTGATCCAACTTTGATGTAATGTCCTTAAAACAAGTCAAAATGAGGCTCAGTATTGTGTGTGGCCTCCACGTGCCTGTATGACCTCCCTACAATGCCTGGGCATGCTCCTGATGAGGTGGCGGATGGTCTCCTGAGGGATCTCCTCCCAGACCTGGACTAAAGTATCCGCCAACTCCTGGACAGTGGTGAATTTGCCAATCCTGGTGTTCTCTGACAAATGCCAAGCGTCCTGCACGGTGTTGGGCTGTGAGCACAACCCCCATCTGTGGACATCAGGCCCTCATACCATCCTCATGGAGTCGGTTTCTAACCGTTTGTGCAGACACATGCACATTTGTGGCCTTCTGGAGGTCATTTTGCAGGGCTCTGGCAGTGCTCCTCCTCGTTCCTCCTTGCACAAAGGCGGAGGTAGCGGTCCTGCTGCTGGGTTGTTGCCCTCCTACGGCCTCCTCCACGTCTCCTGGTGTACTGGCCTGTCTCCTGGTAGCGCCTCCAGCCTCTGGACACTACGCTGACAGACACAGCAAACCTTCTTGCCACAGCTCGCATTGATGTGCCATCCTGGATGAGCTGCACTACCTAAGCCACTTGTGTGGGTTGTAGTCTGTCTCATGCTACCACGAGTGTGAAAGCACCACCAACATTCAAAAGTGACCAAAACATCAGCCAGAAAGCATAGGTACTGAGAAGTGGTCGGTGGTCCCCACCTGCAGAACCACTCCTTTATTGAGTGTGTCTTGCTAATTGCCAATAATTTCCACCTGTTGTCTATTCCATTTGCACAACAGCATGTGAAACTAATTGTCAATCAGTGTTGCTTCCTAAGTGGACAGTTTGATTTCACAGTAGTTTGATTTACTTGGAGTTATATTGTGTTGTTTAAGTGTTCCCTTTATATTTTTGAGCAGTGTATAACAGTTTGCTAGCATATCCAACATACCAGGTAAATCACTCTGCGGTTTATCCTTTATTAGCTACATTAGGAGAATTTGCTAATCAAAAATGTAATAATCTTTGTAAGATCATAGTGAGAGCTTTTGATCATGGCCTGGCACTTTCTCAGGTCACAGGTTTGGGTAATGTGACTTGAGTTCTCAGCGGTTTGGTGCTGTGTTGAGCCTTTTTCCCACACAGATAGTAGGTTATTAACGGTGAGCGTATTCCAGGAATTTACAGAACGGTACAGCTAATCCTCATAAAAAGAAGATAGTGGGTGGTTTGGGAGGGGGGCAGGAAGAGAAGAGGGTTGGGAAAGGGGTGTATGTGTGTGTGGGGATATTAGTCGCAAAGTAAGAGTTAAGAAGAGGAAGATAGAGAAGAATATGGTAAAGAAGAAACATCTGGTGGAGAATGGTGAACCAGAAAAGAGGAAAAAGAGAACGGGAACAGGAGTAACAACAAGCAGGTCTGTTTTGATCATTTAATTAGTGAGGTGGCACACCTTGATGGCTCCCTTTTTCAATTGCACTTGCATCTGAATACATTTTAAGCTTTAGACTTCAGAAACAATAAATAGCAATAGTAATCTATGGTTTACTGACTAGTCAAACAGTGCTAAACTGTATGAGTTATTCCTAAGCGATCGATTTAAGTGTGTATAGTGAGTCATACTTGTTATATCCTGTGTTTACTTAAAACATCTATGTGGAAGATGAATGTGTTTTTCAGTTCATTACTCATGTGTTGGATCTCTTCCCTTTGCCACTGCAGCAAGTTGGACTCTGGGTGCATTTGAAAGACCTACTTGCTAATTCATGTGTCAATTGGATGCTAGACTATGTGTGCTCACAGTTCAATATTTGTGCATGAACAGATCGAAAATGTTCCACAGATATGTGAGGCAGAGGAGCAACACGATGAGGTGAAGGGAGGATACAAAAGATTGTCAGAGGTCAGAGTGCACAGGTATTTTATAACCAGATTAACAACAAAGCCATGTGGTGGAATCTGCATCCTCATGCTCACACATACACACACTCACCAGTAATACTCATACCTGCACACTAGGTGAGACAATCTCTGCTGCACAACGTAATTTTTCAGAGAGGCATTTTTCTTCCCGCTGATGAAAAGCTGAAGCATGGGTTACTGGGTCCTTTCATAATTAATGTTTGTTAATGAGTCAGTGGGTTCTTAAGTAATGGTCTAAAAGTACTAAGGTAAGTGGATTGGATTTTGGAGTCTTGCTTTAAGCATAGCGCATGTAAAGACTACATGTCTGCACAGTCAAGTAAAGCATTAATACTTCATGGTGCTATAATTTTTACACAAACACAGCCATGAGAAATAAGATGTCACATTAAAGGAAAAGAAAAAGCTTAAATTGTTCTTAAAAATCCTGTCCAGACATCAGGGGCTTTTTTTTTTTAATGGGGTGGCACAGGGGCAACAAGAACAAAGCAGGGGTGTTGTGGAGCGCAATAAATCACATTATTTGAATAGATATAATTACAGTGTAAAATTTTTAGGGCTTTCATTCTTGGGAAGTTTGCCTTGTCTACTCCAGCTTCCTCCCAAAGCCACATAGGTTAGGATAACTGGTATATCTAAATTGGACGTATGGTAGATAAAGTGCTTTGTCAATGTTTAGCTTGTTCACTAAAGGCTTTAAGTGGTCAGTAAGACCAGACAAGTGCTATATTCACCCATCCATCCATTCAGGGTCTTGTTGTTGTGAGGTAATAGTGCTAACCACTGTGCTGCTCCCTATACTGAATCATAATTATCGATTTGGTAATGTGTACAGCCTATCACTTTAATGATTTAATGCTGCGGGAGACAATTTTAATTACTTATAAACTGCTGAGTAGTTTTACCTGTAATAACAGTATAATATGCAGTATATCAATAGATTATTTTATCAATAGATTTGCATGGAGTAAAAAAAACAAAAAAAAAACAAAAAAAACAATTTTTAATAGTTACACTAGAAAAACCATTTTCATGTATATGAAAATTAATAGATATATATAGTAATATCTGTTATTATTCCCTGATTTATAACCTTCGGGTATGTCTTAAAAAAATGAAAAGATTACATAAGTCCTCATTTTGACTCTTGGGACATTACAAGCAGGTGTTACATGTCAGCAGCAGATGCTAGCTACCCAAGAACTTGAAGACCATTTATTTCTAGAGGCCTAATATCATCTAATTGTTATGCCAGAAATATGGTTTTGGTCACTACCTTCTCAGACACCAGTTAGGAAAAAAAAAAAAGGATGTTACATAAAACCTGGAGTGATGAAAGGGTTTCCCCCCACATCCACATATAATAACGTTACATAATATAAAGCCAACGCCCAGCACATCTCTATTACTATCTGTTAGTTTGCTTGGGTTTTCTTTATAAAGCAACAATTTAAAAATGAAGATGAGAATAAATGATAAAAACAAAAAAGTTTATTTCACATTTTTATTGTTCATGATAAAACAGCATCACTGATACAAAAAAAAAAAAAAAAATCCCCTTTAGTTAAAATTACAAATCTGAATGTTCAGCTTGATCCATAGGAACACCGTGAACAGCAGAAACATTAAGCCAGTGCTTCTCCACGGCTCAGGGTGAATAGAAAAATAAGGCAGGTGGTTTTCAGCACCTTCTTTCAAAACACAGTCTGGGGACTTGTCTGTTTTACAAATCCACAAGAAGACTTCTCATTTAGACCAGCACGATTTACAACAGCATTGTACAGCTTGGCTCGATCACACAGAAAAGGAGAGGAGATATGATACAAAGCTATCCAAAAAAGTGAGAAGAAAGTTTCAGCCAGACTGAATACCTGAGATACTAAAGTGGGTTGGGAGCTTTCTGATAAAAACCTGCTGTCTCTCATCTTTATTGGATGGGCCTCTTGAAAAGCCAAAACTCATCCAGAGGAACTAAAAAAACCTCTTACATTAGCAACAGGCTAAACATTCCTTAAAGTGAGAGTGACGCAGATTTTCAAGCAACCATTACTGAACATTAAGAGTGAGTACTGAACGGCTTGAGTCGAGAAGCTTGGTGACTTTTTCAGGCTGTGACAATCTTCAAGTAATGCCATGCAAATAAAACCTGACCAAAACAGGCATATGCAATGATATACATCACAAGCCACTGTAAGGCAAACCAGCAACTGTGTACGATTGTCCTGGTAAAGCTTTGAGCTGGTAAACATGGAAGATTCTTATGCATAAGGTGCACACCTACAGTACATGTTAGTTTAAGTGTATGGCTACATGTTAGCATTGCTAGCACTTTGTAATATGATAGCAGAAGAACCATTAATTCTCGTAACAGATGACCAACATGTTCTGTCCTGTAGGAAACGTCCTGTAGTGCGGTCACAAAAGATTTGTCTTGTCTTGACTCTGTTGAGTGTAAAATCACACGTTTAACATCAAAGCAGCTTAACTGTGGCCTTAACTTTAACTCTGAGATAGGTCAGTAGGAGCTAATGACATCCATAGACCCGGTTGCCTTATTTCTGAGACTTCTGGGAACATGGTATTAAGAAGCAGGCTGTTGAGTCAATGCATTCTGATGAGAGGTTGACATTAAAACATGAAAATAGCAAACATTTTCTACAAATATACAAGCTTCAGATATAGAGGAAAAAATACTGTCCAACAGCAAGAGAAAAAAAAAGAAGTCTAATGCATACTTATAAACTAAAACAAACACTGGATTGTAGAAGAAGTCAAGCAGAATTCATCCAACAACCCACTCACAACCAATGAGTGTCAGTGTACCATAAAATAAAGATTATTTACATAGCATATACAATTGTCCAAAAAGACCATGTTTGTAAGTCAAAAACATGCACATAACATACCTATTTCATTTGAAATATCTATTTGTTTCATGTACGTAGATCCAGAAAAGATCTATAAATCTGTCCACTTTGGCTGCGTGACACGCAATGGCACGGGAAACAAGGCGAAAGAGATAAGTCTGAGGTTGTGATGCCGCCATTGGCCGTTATCCTTAAGGCACCTGTTTTAAAAGCCAATTAAAATACAAAGAATCCAAAAGACACAATGAAATTGTTTCATCCTGTTACCTGTTGTATATTATATTCTTCAAGTTTTTAAAATAAAAACAACCAAGAAATTGCTAGGAGGTTAGCTAGTTAGTGTTTAGTTTTAGATGTTTTTTTTGGGGGGGGGGCGCTAACTGTTATAACTTTGGATCTTTGTGTACACCCTTAAAAACAAAGCAAAAAAAAAAAAAAAAGACTGACAGCCTTTGCATGCTAACCTAGGTATTGATCTTCTACAGCTATTATTTATTGATATTATTCATGTTACCCTTCTAAAAATCACTGCTGTTTAGCATTAATATTTGTGTGTTGGGGGGGGGGACACTTTCAGTTACATGTCAAGATTTACATGAGAAAATTGATAACAAATGTGATTCTATGCAAAGTAAAAAAACAAAAAAAAAAAACGAGCACCGAAACTGTTAGCAACGCTTACCATACTGCCTGAGCTAGCATGGTTTGGTGTAAAGTTAAAAATCTACATGCCATCACATTTAAAGCTTAATAACTGAAATGTTCTATCTCCTTAAATTAATTTGTATAAATACTTAAAAGTTTAAGCATTGAGTTACAGTTTTATGGAGCGCTTCAAACCCTAAGCTAATTGCATGACGATGAAATGTTTTTAGCATTTACGTGAGATTGGTATCAATCTTCTCATCTAACTTGTAACTTGTTACAAAGTGTCAAACAATTCCTTTGAGCTGAACAGCATATAATTATGTTAAAAACAAAGGACGTACATTCAAAATAAATTCCAGAGAGGGCACAGTTTTTACTCGGCAGTGTTGAGCACAGTAGGGCACGAGTTCAAAAATATTGTAAGTATAGTGTAATATTTGAATCAACCTATTCATTTGTATCGGTTTTGGCTGACCTTAAAATCATTTTAAATGGTTCAGACTGCATATTTTTAAATTTATTAACACATACTGTTGCCAATTTTTTTTTAAATAAAAACAACAATTCCATGTATTTATCTGACAAGCAGTATAGTAAGTGCCTTATCCCAGCAGATAATATATATATATATATATATATATATATATATATATATATATACACACACTGCTACTTGGAAATGAGCATCCAACTGAATATAACCTGAATGGCAGACAGCCTTAAGAGGCCAAGATATTATGTACAACAACATTTTTTTCAGTAGATCCACGTAATTATGTACATTCGTATCTTGCATGTTCAGATCCATCTGTGACAGTAATACTGAAAGCACCTACTTACGTCGCGTGCACAGCCAGAATGAACGACCATCTCAGGAGATCCTTGAGAGTGTGGAGCTGAAAATATCTAGCATCTGTGCATGCCGACTTTGGCAAAGCTTCTGATCATTAGTATAGCACAGCAGCAAATTGATCTCAAGTTTTCCAAATAAAAGACTGAATTAAATTACTAATTAACCAACGTTTTGAGAAGAGGTGAGTTGCTTGACTGACTGCAGGAATTTTTTGTAAAAAATTAACAGTGTAGCTCAATGTGTTAGTTGCATGTGTTGGCTCTGTACTACTGAACATAATGCTAGATGTGCTCCTTTTTCATGGATTATGACACACTCCAGAAGACTCCTTCAAGTTCACAGAGGACTGATGGACCTGCATCATCGTTCCAGCCCTTCAATAAATATCAGAGTTTGCAAATCTGCTTCAAGTACAGGCTGCAGAGTATCTGTTCGTTCTTCATAGCTGGAAATAAGAAGGATCATCAAGACGACGATGATGATGATGTTGTTGTTAGATCAGAGACCGTCACCTCCTCTCTGAGTTTTGATTCTTTCATTTGTGTTGGTTCACATCCAAAGAAACAAACAAACAAAAAAAAAAAATTAACAAAATACAAACTAAGCTATAAAGATCCCCTCCAGCTGGATGAAACTGAAGATGTCTTAACCCAGTGCTAAACTCCTGTCGATAGGTTGAGGTTTTATAATGATTTGATGAAACGTACGGAACCGTTGGGTACACAAAACAAGTGGGTTTCTGTGGGGTGGTCATGGTGGTGGCTGCACTTTTAAGTGCGAAGAAAAGCGGTTTAGTGGTGGCCACCAGAGCCCGGGGGGTTGTGGATCCAGTCAAGAACGATGAGCGTCAAGCTGCCGATCATGAAGATGATTCCAACGAACAGGAAGATAGCTGCCTGAAGAGAGAGAGAGAGAGAGAGATGTGATTCAGCTTGTTGAGATGTGCAGAAAGGGGTCTTGTGGAAATTTCTGGCAGATCACATTTATCCACCCCTCGGTGGATAAATTGAGAAAGGTGATATGGTGAGAAAGCAACGGAAAGCTGTGTGCGAGTGCGTTCCTGCACGCTTACCCCAATCTTCTGTGGGGAGCGGAACGGCAGCGACTTTACCAAGCGGAGGTAAAAGGCAGCGGGTAGGATGAAGATGAGCAATGTTGCTGCAGAGGCACCTGCAATGAAACCAAGAGGAAAACTGAATCAGCCAATCAGGTGACAGCATCTGAAACAAACAGCCAGGCCAATCACTATGAGGAGGGATTCTTAAGGCTTTAGAGGCATTTGCAAAGTTTCCTACACTGTGATGGAGCGCTCATACATCTCTCAGCCAAAGAAATACTGAGTGACAGTAGTGGATTTTTAGACATTCTAATGATTAGGATTGAAATTTAAAATGCAAACACCTATAACAGAGCTGCAGCTACTCTCATATATTACAACCCTGCCATTAACTATTAATAAAGAACTCACAATGCATGAATGTAGCTTTTGGAACCAAATGAATTTAATTTAAGGTGCTCTTAATTACAAATTATTACTCTTATGTTTGGTGTAGGGACCCAAATAATCACTTTAATAAAGCTGCTTTTTCCCTTTGTCAGAACCTTATGATGCCTGTGCACTGGCATCAGGTAATGCCTGTGCACTGGCATCTACTGGCAGCTCTTTATTAAAAAGTGGGTGAGTTGGGAAGTGAATATAATGTTCTTCCAGCCAGTCCTAAACCCAAGAACCCTCTCCAGGTAAGGATTTAATGCCTACCACTGACAAAGCAGCTTTCACCTGGCACAGGAAGGAAGTGGGACGCATAAATCTCACAGGTGAGAGGAGAAATAAGATAATTGACGTTTTTAAAAGGTTTTAAAAAAAAGAAAAAAAAGATCTCATTTGGGTAAAATAACTACTGAATTATTGTTATTGTGTTGGTATGGGTGCAGCAGTTACACTAACATTTTAAGCTTCTCTGCACTACCAATGTCTTAATTTGATAAAACAAAGGTACCAATCAGGCGTGCACCAGCTCAGCTCCCATTTGTCCGTGCTCAGGGTTCATTTGTCTTCCTTTTCTTTTGAAATGGAAGAAATCTTGCCTTCATACTCAGTGTCAGAACTCACCGATGAAGCCAAAGATGTCCCTGATGGTGGGGACAAAGATGACCAGCATGTTGTTGAAGGCCAGGATGAACGCGGCGATCAGCAGGTGTCGAGTCCAGCTGAACTCTCGCTTGCTGAACAGCAACGTAGTGATGGACGAACGGATCTAGAACGGGACAAACGGTGACAAAGTGAATGTAGCGAAACAATCAGACCTTTTAGTTTATTTGTGAATAGAGAAATGTCAGCTTGGTTTGATAAAAGACCAGTCTATTCCCACACTAAATTCAGCTGATTTCACAGTGGAGTGCAATCACTGTCCGAGTAGCTGCTCTCTTCTTGTCTCTGTCAAAGAACCAAATTAGAACAAGTTTGCATGGCTGCCTGCCTGTGAAGCTCATTCCCACACTTGGCCATTGACTGAAGTGTGTCAAGAGTTAAGAGGCTTGTGTGCGTGTGCGTGCATATATCCATGAACAAGTGTGTGTGTGTGTGTGTGTGTGTGTGAGAGAGAAAACCAGTCGATCTCAGCTGAGACACCTAGTACTGCCAAGCAGCCTGTTAAAACCTCAAGTGGGTGAAAGGTTGCAGGTATCAGGTAAAACCTGAGGCCCCCTTTAACCCATAAGCCTCAGGGAGAGGGGTCATAAAGAGCCCTGCTTACAGCGCCCATTAAAACGGCTGAGGATTATCTTCCACAGCGCAATGGAACCATACGATTGCATCAGCCGGTGGTGAAGAGGGCGGGCTCACTGGTGGTGGTGGGGGCGTGTCTTCTCTCTCTCTCTTCTTTCCTGCCAGCACATCCTGTCTTCTTTTAACTAACTAGCCTTACATTAAAGCAGACAATACAGCTGCAGCCCACGCTTGACTAAATGCAAGATTCAACCCTGAGTTTCAGAGAAACCCAACTTATTTTTACCTGGACAAGAGAAGCAACCACTTCCACTTCACATCACATGCCCTCTTTGCAGTCTGTTAAGACTGACTTAGGCACAAGATTTAGATTCACTTAGCATGGTACAGTGGAGGAAAAAGAAAAAGAAATTAACTGGATTTTCTGCCAGATTGAACAGAGTGACCTCCATCATGGCTGTCAGAAGGCACCAGGATGATGCCTGGCTTCACTGCCAAAGAAGTGTCACAACTCTCCCCCACCAACCCAAAGCTTCACTTCACTCCCACGAGCATAACTAGGCCTGCTTAGAAAACTAGAGCCTGGGTGCAACATTTCACGCCATGGCTCCACACTATTCAGCACCCGACTGTTAGCTGGCATGAAGTCTTGGGAGTGCACCCTGTGATATACACTTTTTTCCAACTTCACCTATCAGTCTGCACACACCTCCGGATAAGCCCAGACACATGTCGCTTCGGTCAAACCACGGGTGAAGAGCTTAGATATACAAGCTATGGATGGTGGATTAAAAAGAAGGAGAGCCACGTGCACTTTGTATTTTGTCTGTAAACCTGAAGCCAAGAACGTGTGACTGTTTTTGTCAGTCACACATTTAAACCAAAGTGAACTGAAACTACAAGCAGCAGGGTAAAAGTCCCCTCTAGGGTAAAAATATCACCGGGGCAGACGTATCAAAGTGTTGCTGGCTGCTGAACTGCTGAAGCCTTACAAACCTCTGAGCAGAGGTTCAATCAGCTTTGCTACAGCCAAACTACGAAGAAAATACGAGAGTCAGACACACAGACAACAACAACACTGCAAGACACAGACTGCCCCGCTTTCCCCTATAGAACTTGCTTTGAACAACATTTGGGTGTCGAGTTTGTGTAATCTCTGTCTGCAGGAGATGTTCATCCCATCCAGCATGACACCAGCATCCTCCTTTTTAGCTCAAACTCAACACAAGACCCCCCGGCTTGATTTGCCGCTGCTCTTTTTGGAAGACTTTCAGCACATCTGGACCAAAATGACACAGCTAAATTAAAAGAAATTCATGAGCCTTTAATAATGACTGCCAATGACCACCTATGAGACATAAAATATATTTAGCAGGACTGGCTACCTGCAAATATATCCCCGTTTATAAACCGTGTTATTATCATTACTAAAGCAGGCCCGAGGAAGTAAAGAGGAACCACCTGTAGCATACACGCCTTTACAGACAAGGATTTAACATGGAGCTACACAAGGAACGTTTTTATGTTTATGGAAGTGTTAATCAGCTCTTTTGCAGCCCTCTCTTGTGGTTTCCATCTCCTGCTGGTGCCTGAGAACTGGAGCACGTCTGACTCCGCCATAAAGCCCTTTCATTTTGTCCTGGATCCCAGCAAAGCCTTGTGTGATGTGGTTTCTGTTAGCATCTATCCTTCACAGGACTGCACTGCCCACTGTGTGTACACACACGCACACACACACACACACACACACACATACACACACACACACACACTTTCAGGCCTGAACATTTGTTGGGATATTTGTCTCCCACACATACACTCTGTCTTCCCTCATACA
Organism: Pterophyllum scalare; assembly: GCA_024447675.2. NCBI lineage: Eukaryota > Metazoa > Chordata > Actinopteri > Cichliformes > Cichlidae > Pterophyllum > Pterophyllum scalare. The sequence continues at coordinate 34,278 of JAMQGT020007850.1, forward strand.
GTCCTCTACAGGAGTCAAAGGCAGTCACAGACAAAGCTAAAGTTAATCTCTAGCTAAAGGTCGGCTACATTTCCTACAAATTGAAGGTCAGGAGGATTCGAGACAAGAGTCTCAAATGCCACATGGAAACTTGGCAAAGTGTTGCTGTGACTAAGTTGTTCTTTTTGCATCTCGCGTCCAGCTTCTGTCAATCTTCCATCAACATTACAGCAACAGTGTGGGAGTAGTTATGTTCAGTTAATTAAAGCTTCCCAACTCTGCACACTTTAATCAGAATGCCGGGCACAAATCAACTTTCATTCACATCCTCGAGAGCTAGAACTACACACATACACACAACCTCATGTCTTTACACACAGGGATATTCAGGTTGGTAACGCAGACTAACAAAAAGGAATTTGCTTGACATTTGTAACGGCTCCGGCGCCGATAAAAAGGCCACAGGCAAACTGGCTTCTAACCAAGGTTATATTGCTGCCTTGCTCTTTTTTCCTAATCTGTCACAGTGGCTTCTCTGCATCCCATTTCAGGCTCACGTTTCTCTGTCCCTATCAGCTTTCTATCTCCTCCCTCAAACTCTCACTGCGTGTTACTTCTGCAGGCCTTCTCTGCTGAAGGATTCAACTGGATGTGTTTCGCACAATGATTGGGCTGCTGGAGCGAGCAGCCATGAAGCAAAAGACTCATAAATACCCCCAAAAATGTTTGATTTAAACACCATTTCAAATGAATGATGAACAATAGGGAAACAAAGTTAGTCTGATACACGATATGTTTGCTAATCATCTAAATGAAGCTAATTTATAGTGATAGAACAAAAAATAATATATCAATATGCAAAGCTGCTTCCATAGTTTACCAAACCACAGTGTAGTGTTACTGCTTTTTATTTTTGGTCTCTTGTTTAGGTCAATTTTGTTGTTACAGCAAATTTAGTGTATCGGTTTGAGAAAAAGCCATCATATGGGTATGAAAACCAATTTTGACCCCACATGGATGAAAAGCTGCAGGAGAAGCAGATCAACAAATTCATGGTAGGAACAATTACTATTAATAATTTCACAATAGTACACATAAATGTATGGCTGTGGCTATAACCCTACTTCAAGGTCAGAGCAGAAACAGATGCATTTTTCTTTCACTGCAGATCAGTAAAACTCGCAGAGGTTTCTGATTCTGTCTCTCCTCTGGCTCGTCTCACTGGCTCCACCTCTCTATCTCCCTGAAAGCAGCAGTTTGACTGAGGGTTTTTCCACTGTCCACTCTGTAAACTTCCACTGCGGATACTGAGGGGGTTGCAGGGAATCCCCTCTAACACAACAGAAATCAGAACTGAGGGGGCGGGGCTGTGGCACTGTGGAAGTGCCATCTTTGCCACTTAAATGCAACCAAATGTGAATGTGTGTGTAGGCTATATGTATGAGTGTGCCAGAGCGCGGTGTCACAGTGTGTTTCCATAACATGCTATCGCTGCTGCATCATTCCTTGTCAGTGGTTTCTCGTGATTGAAAAGAAACAATGTTGCTGCCTCCTGGTGGCAGTCTGCTGTAACTTCAATACTTCAGAAAGAACTTATGAATACCCAGCTGCTTGTCTCTATATTAAACCCAGTTAAGATGTGTGTGTGTGTGTGTGTGTGTGTGTGTGTGTGTGTGTGTGTGTGTGTGCGTGCGCATGGAAGCCAAAAGGGGTCAGGAAACATCCTCTGTCTAGCAGCAATTCTTGTTCTCCTGAAGTCAGATAAAGGTCGAGCTAAAGTTAGTCCATGACCATACATGGAGAGGCAAGGAAGAGGGGGAGTGTATGTGTGAATGAGTGCGACTTGTGAAATTGTGGTGACTGGAAATGACACACATGCAGACTTGACCCATGTTGAGAGAAAGCGACAAAGATGGGTATAAAAAAAATGTGTATGTATGTTTGTGTATGTATGTTTGTGTTGGCGTACTTATTAGAGGTGTGTTTTTTTTTGTTTTGTTTTTTTACAGCCCTGGCCTGTGTATTTGGGCTCTGAGATGATGACATAAGTGGAACTCCAAACTGAACAGTATGTTCTTTTTTTTTTTTCTTTTTTTTTTAACCAGATTGGCCAGAAGAAAACAGCTGTGTCCAGAAAATGACAAAAAAAAAAAGACTGACTGCAGTGAGCACAAAACACAGTCTGTAAGCAGACTGTCAGAGTGGCAGTAATTCCAACATTTATAGGCGTGGTGTCTGTGCTCGTGTGCTCTGACGCAAGTCAAATTAAACTGCTGCTTAAACGAGGCTTCATTTGGTGATGCTGATAGATGAACCGGGTTAGAAATAAGCTCCAGCCGTGACATTTTACCATAGAGGAAACATTTTCTGCTTCCAGATGACAGAACAGGGAGAGACTGTGTTTACACGGGTCGTACTTACAGGGAAAAGCACAATGGGTACGGTGAGAGTGACGGCAGTGAGGACAGCCAAACGCACCATCAGCAGCAACGTGTCAAACTTGTATACTTTGGTGAAGGTGTGGAGTAACTCTGCCTCCACGTTGTCTGTGAGGCAGAGGAAAAACAGAACAGACTGAAAAACGCTGTGACCGAAGCCACGGAAAATAGGAGTTCTAGCAAAACAACAAACTAAAAGAAACTGACATTCGGCGCTTGTGCGTATTGTCGCTCTTACCATAAAAGGTGAGGTAGCCAAAGAGTGCCGACAGCATGTACATAACGAGCATGGCCAGGATGGACAGGTTAGAGACATTCTGCATCTTCTTCCTGCTGCGACTGTAGAGAGCAAACAGACTTTTAGAAGCATCACTATGGAAATGTAAGTTTTTTTTCCTACTTTGTTAAAGATGCGGCCCATATTGTACACAAAGTAATGTCACAAACTACAGATTCTTGCTTCTTGAAGCCACTTCCTCCAGAAGAACACTTTCATCCTGGCAGCAGTGTCCAGATACATGTAAACCACACCAACTCTGGCAGAGATCCACTATTGGCAAATACCCACCAATCCATACTGGGAACACCCCACATAGCCATCACAGTTTGTCCCTTGTTCACTCTGTTTCTTGGGATTATCATTTTATTCTTGCTTCGAACACATTAAGAACTGTTTCCACACTTTCTACCCATTCAGAGATATGATTGCAACTGGTCAGTGTATGATCATTTAAAAGTTTTTTTAAGGATGTGCTGATGTAAATGTAAGAAGCATACTTACTCTTTGAGCTCGCTATAGATAGGCAGCACCTCAGGATGGCAGACAAAGGCAAAGGCCATTATGGGGATAGTGTATGCAGTCTAAGTAGGGACAAAAGAAGTGGGGAAAAGAGCATTTTAATTATGTGATGTATGTCAGAAGTATTCTTCTACTAAGGAAAACCTTACCTTTTTGACAAAGACTGGTAATATGCCCTCAAGAGGAGAAGGGAGCTGGGGGTGGGGGGCACTAAGGGACCTTTTCCTCAGCATTTAATACTTCTGATGCAGCAGAGAGTTGGATATAGCACAGCTGCATTGTGGCCTACTGTCAGGTCTGGTCATAAAAACTGGCATACATAAAAAGACAAAGATACACTGTATTGCCAAAAGTATTCACTCACCCATCCAAATCATTGAGTTCAGGTGTTCCAATCACTTCCATGGACACAGGTGTATAAATCAAGCACCTAGGCATGCAGACTGCTTCTATGGGTCGCTCTCAGGAGCTCAGTGAATTCCAGCGTAGTACTGTGGCAGGATGTTATGAAGTGGTAGGGCACGTAAAATCACAGAGCAGGGTCAGTGGATACTGGGGCGCATAGTGTGCAGAGGTCACCAACTTTCTGCAGAGTCAATTGCTACAGACCTCCAAACCTCATGTGGCCTTCAGTTTAGCTCAAGAACAGTGTGTAGAGAGCTGATGGAATGGGTTTCCACGGCTGAACAGCTGCATCCAAGCCTTACATCACCAAGCGCAACACAAAGTGTCGGTGTAAAGCACACTGCCACTGGACTCTAGAGCAGTGGAGACGTGTTCTCTGGAGTGAAGCACACTTCACCATCTGGCAATCCAATGGATGAGTCTGGGTTTGGTGGTTGCCAGGAGAACGGTACTTGTCTGACTGCACTGTGCCAAGTGCAAAGTTTGGTGGAGGGGGGATTATGGTGTGGGGTTGATTTTCAGGAGTTGGGCTCAGCCCCTTGAGTTCCAGTGAAGGGAACTCTTAATGCTTCAGCATACCAAGACATTTGGGACAATTTTGTGCTCCCAACTTTGTGGGAACAGTTTGGGGATGGCCCCTTCCTGTTCTAACATGACTGCACACCAGTGCACAAAGCAGATCCATAAAGACACGGATGAGTGAGTTTGGTGTGGAAGAACTTGACTGGCCTGCACAGAGTCCTGACCTCAACCTGATAGAACACCTCTGGGATGAATTAGAGCAGAGACTGTGAGCCAGGCCTTCTCATCCAACATCAGTGTCTGACCTCAAATGAACTTCTGGAAGAATGGTCAAAAATTCCCATAAATGCTCCTAAACCTTGTGAAAAGCCTTCCCAGAAGAGTTGAAGCTGTTATAGCTGCAAAGGGTGGCCAACATCATCTTAAACCCTATGGATTAAGAATGGGACGTCACTCAAGTTCATAAACGTGTGAAGGCAGACGAGTGAAAACCTTTGGCAATACAGTGCATTTTCTTTCTTTGTCTCCAATCAATGCACCACATGCAGACAATACAAGGACCTTTCCTCTACCAGTTGTTACTTTTGAACAGTCTTATTTTCCCATTTAAAGCCTGTCAAAAGTGTAATAGCAAAGGTTGATTTGTCAGAGCTGTTTTTATTTGGATTTGGAACAGAGTACTGATGTACTATAATGCTACATTTATGATTAGATTGGCACAGGGTTTAAAAAATCATTTGTCATTCAAAGACTGAAAACACACCCTGATAGACTCCACCCTGGCCAAACATGCCTTGGCGAATACTTGTCATTCTGCTTCTATTGTATTCAGAAGGCATCTACTCACACCTACAGTCTCTTGTTGTATTGTGCACATGTTTCAAGAGTTTACCACAGCAACAGGACTATCTTAAACTTTGCTCTGCTAAAGTCTTGGAGTATCTGTCTAAGTGGGGAATATTTGTGTATATGAGTAAATGACTAACCCAACAGCTCTACATTTCTAACTCCAGCAACTCTTAAAAAAGAAGAAAAGAAAAAGAAAATAAAGGCATGTTTGCATGTGACATTGAACAATACCCCCCCCCCATCTACAAGTTTGAATTTGACTGAAGCCCATCAAAGTTTTCTGCACCTAGCACGATAAACTAACCTGTGAGTTGAGGACAAAGTATTTCGGCGTGCACATCTCCTCATCGTCAGGGTGAGGTTCAAAGTGGAGTCCTGTGGAGTGATGGCCGTCGTGGCTGCCTAGGATTGCTGAGGAAACGTCAGCGCGGGAGACATCCATCTGCATCGAGCGGTTTTGTAAGGCGTACGGTCCTGGCATGTCCGAGCCGTTCATGCTGAGATTGTACGAGTGGCCGTAAAAGAAAGGCAGAGGGCAGGGCAGCTGGGTTTTTTTGTAGATCACCTAAAAAAGATCAACAAAGTTTGGCTACGCTCTTTCAAGTAGAAATGTCACTTATCATATGCTAACATGCTCGGTAACAGCTGCTTATTAAGATAATGGCGTCTCAGCAACTCTGATTGCAAACTTTTTAAAAACCCTTTTCTGGCCTCCTTCAACTCCATAGAAAAACATCTGGCACTTCAGCTGCTCCACAGCTATTCTCTGCTTTTTGATGCTGCACAGGTGGCATACGCTGGGTTTATCAGGACTTTTCATTGAAACAGCTACCTTCTACCAAATAAGGTGCACAGGAGAGTGAGACAGAGACATTAATATTGTGTTTATGTGGAAGGAAAGATGGTCATTTATGTAATATGCATGTTGCATGATGCTACCCAACAAGAAAAACTTCCAAAAACACCAATATACAGCAATATATCGCATCTTGAATTTTAATTTAAACTTATTCATTGATTGACTTTGATCTTTTTTGCTGCCACTTTTATACTTTTTGGCAACAAGCTTTGGGTTTTAAGCATGGAGAAGTAAAGTCTACTTCCCAGTATTGGTCCTGGCATTGGCAAACGGGAAATTGAGCAACTTTGAATATCTGAGTACGGCATAAAGTTGCAGAAGAACTATTAGTGTAAAGTAATAATCCTCAGCTGGTCGGTCATTAAAAGTGACCCACACCTACATACAGATGGCTTATGTTCATGTTGATCTCTTGATATAGAAGTCTAAATTACAGCAGACTTCTCATATCTATCAGCACATGTTCAGGTTGCTCAAACTCAACTTACCACAGCTAGGAAGAAGACCATGCATGAGAGGGAAAAACCACTGGTGTAACCCAGGTAACCTAGACAAGAAAGGAAAAAAACAAGAGGTGAATGCTTTTCTTACTCTGAAACCTACTTTTAATGGATTTTGGTGCCTTTTCTACTATACAAGTTATCCAATTTCCTCTTTATTTTTTAATCATTCCAATTACATAATGTGGTCACGAACACAGGGGACATATCTGACCCAGCTGGCTCAGTACCTAAAGGATCACTAAGTTACATATGGGTGGCTGAGCTGACTACAGGCTCAATAACGGTGTTATATTACTGTAACTCCTAATTCACGGAGCTGACTAAAGTGCTGGAGTAGTGTTACATCACTTCTGATTGGACAGAGCTGTACATGGGACAGCTGCAGGAACATGGAGGCACTGAGGAATTTGATGTGACGCAGCAGGAAGTGAACATTAGAACCTCTTGGGAGTGAGTGTGTGATAGGAGCAAGTGGATACAGTTTACAGAACATGTGAAAAAGAGGTAAACGTGACAGTGAAATGGCATGCAAGCTTTCGCTTGTGCCCGTACCCAAATTTTTGAGGAGAGATAAAGGCAGAATGACTCCGATGGACACAAACACCACCAGGTAGTTTCCGTTCAGGTACCACTCACTGCAAACACAACACAGGGTTAAAAATCACAAGAGGTGACACAGGAGCATACGTTTGCTTCATCTTCAGAGACACTCGTGCTCACCCGGAGTTTTCCTCTAAGCCCATGAATGCTCGGATCACTTCTGGCAGCTCATACTTCACTATAAAGAGGTAGCTGGACATCGCTACAAGAGGACAAACAAGGGGAATTTCTGAAGTTCAACACAAACTACAAATACTCGTTCAAATGTGCGCATTATAGGCACAGTTATTGCAGCTCTAGAAATGTGAGGAAAACAAAAACTCATTCACTCCTTCCTTACACTATGTTAAACACACTGATTTAGGGCCTACCTCCGATGTTCTGCATGATTATTGATCCAAATGCAGCCATTTTTCCAGGCCAGCCAAATGCCCTCTCTCCAAGCTTCTCATAGATGAGGGATCCTGCCAGACAAACAATCAGGTGCATGTTACATGGCCTCCTTTGCCGTTCTTGCTTAGCTCTTACTTTGTAAAACATGGTTTTCACCTCCTGTTATAATTACTACTTCTTTTTATTTACTTTTCTTTTCAAATGCCCTCAGGGAAGGGTGTGGAGGTTTAAAGACAAAGCTGACATCACAGCATCCCCCCCCCTTCTTCTTTAAACAGCACCACCGCCCTTTCGTAAGGTGTTTTCACACACCCCTCCTCACCACCTACAGTAAAGCCCCCAGGTGGGTCCATCAGTACACAAATACAATTTTGTCATCTGTGGAAAGTGACGGTACACTTGGAACCCTGTAATCAGTAAAGTTTGCTTCAACAAGTGAGTTAAAGCAATGCAGTAGTTCACAAAAAGGCTCAGTTTGGTTGTTCTTGTGTTTCCTGCTCAGGACCCCTTGTTGGCAGCGGTGCAAATACTAACCTCCTTCTTTAGCAGTCACGAGAAGCAGGTGTACAGAGTATAAGGAGAGGATGGCCACAGCGATAAGGAGGAGTCTGCACAGAGAGGGAGAGGTGAAGTAGTTTGAGAAACTGCAACCATGTATGTAACTTTGCATTTGCCCCTTCGCGTTAAAAAAGGAGCACCAAAGTAGAGGTGACATTCTGCAGCTGCTCTGGCGTGTGTGTCATTTAGTCGGTCGTGCATTTTGCTGGGGGTTAGAGGACGTTCTGTACTTTCAAAATGACTTTAGCATAGTTTTAGCACGACTAATGTTATGTCACATAAATACGTTGTCAGTACATACACAGCTGAATTCTTTGCATAGCACCCTGTATGTCAGCAGGGAGATTCTGGACGAACAGGAACAGTAAGTTTTACAGCCTCCTGCAGTTATTTTACCCTCCAAAGTGATCTGATTCAAACGCCCTGGTGGTGGCTCTGCACTTGCAGCATTTCTCCTCTTAGACCTCGTAATATGTCGAGGTGGCACTGCACGCTGTGTGCGTATGGATAGTGGATGAGGGAGGGGGTGGTGGGCATATTGGGGCATTAAGGGGTGTTGGGTGACAGTGGGGTATTGGATGATGGAAGTCATCCAAACGTGCTAGAGGGCTGAAGGAACCAGCCGCTGAAGTTCAGGTGTCCCGGTGGGGAAGAGCTACCCCTTAATCCCAGTGGTACGTGACCAAAGTTTATAAGAACCATGAAATCATTTTTATTTTAAGTGCTTTGATTTATAACCAAACACTCTGATTTTTAAAATAATCAGTCAGATACTCTACAGCTGCACTGTAATTATCACGTTACCAAATTCCAACATGCTGAATTGGCAATTGTGGTTAACATTATGCCAACACGTCACTGCTATTGTGAGTTGATAATTTTTCTTAATGGAAACTGAAAAGGGCTGCCTGTCATCACCGCTTTCCATCAGTCCATCCTCTTCCACTTATCCAATTCAGTGTTGTGGGGGTGGGGGGGTGTAGCCTATCCCAGCTACTGTAGGTGGTGTATACCCTTGAGCGCCATAATTTGCTTGGCACACACCAACAGTTCCACCTAGCAACTCAGGAAATGTTTTGGTGACACCTTTTGTGCATGTGTGTGTGTGTGTGTATAACTCTTTTAAATTTGATACATGTTTTGACAGATTTAATCTGAGAGTAAGACTCTAATCAGTATTACTTCATTTCCCTTCTCAGGATTTTAAGGAGAGGTGAAACTGATAGGGTCTAATTTTCTGAGATGTAGCAAAATTCACCTCATAATCATTCAAAGTATTTACAGTGGAGCAAAGATTTATTTATTTTTTGGTTTCCAGGAAAAATCCAAAACCAAATCAGCGTCTAACCTGTGCCAAAAAAAAAAAAAAAGGTAACGCAGTGTACGTCACAGCTAGCTGCTTGTCCCATCATGCCTGTTGGTGTCGTTGCTCTGCCATGGGGATACTTACGTAAAGAGAACGATGCCAGTATTTGCCATGGCGAAGGACAGGCCCAGGATGCCGCTGCCCATGATGGCGTTGCTCAAGTTGAAGACAGACATGCCGAATGAGGTGTGGCCAGGATGCTGCACAGAGCGAAAAGAGAAAAGACGAGAGCTTTGTAACCCCTTTGAGGTAAAACTTATCTTCAGATGAGTTATGAAATATTTAGATTCAGTACATGAATAATTAATGTTAGCGTCACAGGTACCCATTTTTGCAAAAAAAAAAAAAAAAGAGCTAAACATTTGGTACTGTACAGCAAGCTAAGACTTTGTCACCACATTTAAAAGCTTCATCAGATCCAAGCTGACCTCTCATATCTGCTCAAATCTTATACTGATGCATTTCTACTGACTGCCTGACTGAATACAGCTGTAAATAAAACGGCTGCGTTCGCAAAGTAAGTAAAATCATGTGCAACAGTAAGTGCTTCTACGTGAATAATAAATACTTTTCATTTGCTTCTAATCAGCTTTCTGGCTTCTCTCTCAGTGACTCACTGCCATCATACTGTAGATGTGCATACTGACATATGCATTATATGATTAATAGAATGGAATATGAAAATAATATAAGATCATGTTTGGACCCCCCCCCCCAAAAAAAGCAACATCACCGATGTGACTAAATGCTTACATATTCTTCATCGTATTCCTTCCGTAATTTCTTCTTCTTCTGCATCCCATTTGACAGGAATCTGTCGTTTTCTCCGTCTTCATTATCATTTATAAACTGCCTGCCAGGATAGAGACAGATTACATTAGGACAAGGAAACACAATGAGTGGTTCAATTTAAATGTATATCAACTTCCTGGGCTACATTTTATGATTTAGCCACCTGCCATCAGCTGTAGTCTTTATGCATAAGTGCAAGTGTAAGTGCAAGCAACAGAAAAGGTGGACACCAGTCTGCACATTCTGTCAAGCAGCTGCCCTGAAACACACCAACTCTCACTAATCTATGCCCAGAGAGAAAAGAAAGGACAAGAAATCTTTAATCCTCTGAGGTACGACCAACTTCAGGTGAGTGATGAAATACATTCATATGTAAATTATGAGTTTTAGCATCCAGTGTACTCTGATTTGGCAAAGTGCAGCAAACCACAAAAGACTCTGGTGATGCTGGAAAAAGATGTATCAGACAAAGAGAAAGATCCCCCCCCACAGTCCTGTGCTGTTATAGTGTTTATTATCATACTTCTTCATCAATATTGCATTTGTCAGACAACAGCAGCATTTTCCATCATCCTCATCATCCATATTTTGACTGTTAGGAATGTGAAAGATGTAAATTAATACATGCAAACGCAGTTCATTTAAAGTGTATATTAACTTTTTGTGCAACATTTTGTGATTCAACTGTCTTTATCTTTAAGTGCATCAGCCATCTTAAAGCCAAAGCACACACACACACACACACACACACACACACACACACACACACAGAATGAGGAATGTCCGTGATGCCTTTAAGTGCAAGCGTGAGCGCAAGCAGCAGAAAAGGAGCTGGACTGTCTTTGCTTGTTATTTCTCACTTTCTGTTAAAGATTTGTCAGACACAAAAAAAATCAAGTTTTTTTTAGCAGCACCTGTTGCTTTCTCCATCTTCATCATTCTCCATAAATTGACTGTGAGGATTAAGAAAAATAATCATTAGCACAAGCAAACACAGCTAGTGGTTCATTTCAAATGTATATCAACTTTAACTGTGCCGTGTAGGGTCTTAGGTCATAGTAGTGTCTGGAGCTTGAAAAAAAGGGCGAATGAGCTTTTTTTTGTTTCTTGAAGATGTTTCAAGCTCGAGAGACTTCTGCTGTGCTACATTATGTTTTTTGAAATCACCGCCTGCCATCAGCTGTAGTATTTATGCATAAGTGTAAATGTAAGCAAAAAAGAAGGTGGACACCAGTCTGCAGCTTCTGTCAAGCAGCTGCCCTGAAACACACCAACTCACTAATCTATGCCCAGAGAGAAAAGAAAGAACAAGAAATCTGTGATCCTCTGAGGTATGACCAACTTCAGATGAGTGATGGAATACATATTGAGATTTGTTATGTGAATCATTAGTGTTAGCATCCCCATGCACCCTGATGTGTCAAAGTGCAGTAAAGCAGAAAAGATTTTGTAATACTGATCAAAGATTTGTCAGAGAAAAGGAAAGATCCACCCTCCCATAGTCCTCTGGTATTATTATAGATTTTATTATTATCATACTTCGTCTTCTCCTCCTCCCATTGTCCTCTGGTATTATTATAGACTTTATTATTGTCATCAAATATGTGTGACTTTTTCCACGACTACCAGAATTGAGAAGATTTACATTAGGACAAGCAAACACGATGAGTGGTTCACTTTAAATGTGTATGAACCTTCTGTGCTATGTTTTGTGATTTAGCTTCCTGCCATCAGCTGTAGTCTTTATGTGTAAATGTAAACAATAGTAAAGAAGCTGGACTGTCTATGCTGGTTACACCAGTCTACACCTTCAGTCATTCATTATTAGAAACACACCAACTCACAGAAAGGGCAAGAGATTTGTAATCCTCTAAAAAGGTAGAACTAATTTCAGATGAGTGATGAAATATTTGGGGGCCAAGCAGTGAGACAAGAGGCATCCATAGTGACTGCACATTTTATTCGAATATCATCAACTTTTTTGGGAGTCTATGGCAGCCCCTAGAATCATCTGCTGAAAAGTTATGAAATGTGGCATGCTTCCTCAGGACAGTCTCATTATGAATTTCACCAAGTCATGTGCCACTAGCTTGAGCACTTTAGCGCCACCATTGGAGCAAAGTCAAGCTTGCATTTGTAACTGTAGCTTGTGACCCATGTGGCTGCTTTTGGAAATCAAGGTACTGTTGGAATCCTTGGATCTAGTCACCGTATAACATAGTTTTCTGCCATATTGGATTTTATGGAAATCCTTCAAAATGTTGTCCAATGTTCACCAACACTGACTCAGGTCATCTTCGGGCCAAGCCTCACAGAAGTTATCAGATGGACTTTTGATTTTCCATAGCGCTTGCCCAATCAGAGCCATCAAAAATCAGTGGCGAAGTCAGTAAACAGGAATTGAGATTGGCAGTGCTTTAACCTATCAAAACCCAAACTGTGTCTGCAGACTTGGGACCCTTTCAGAAGGAAGCACACAAATTTTGGTGGCATTTGACCTTTACAGGGCACTATAATTAGTAAAGAAAAAAAACATGTTTTGACCAATAACAGATCGTGTGTTTGGCTTTACAATAGAATCTGTGGCAATACTGTCAGAGTTCCCGAGCCTGATGAGTGGCAACTTTTGATGTTGACTGAACTGACTGTATAAAATCCAATATGGCGACTCAAAGTGAAACAAATTTTTCACAAGGCTGAAAATTTTGTCCAATTTTCACAAAACTTTGTATATATGAAAGCAAGCTTCACAAAAGGCTCTAAACATTTCATTTTGTTCTACAGAAGCATTCGCCCACAACAATTAATCAAATTTGATTGTAAAGCCGCCAAAAAGGAAGTGAGCTTATGTCTCAGTAATACTTCATAAGACCAAACTTCACAGTAGGCTCCCTGAGGACACACAAGGAATTTGGTGTCATTAAACCTTTGGGGGGGCACTGTAATTAACAAAAGTGCATTATCCCATACAACTTGCTGGCAGCTCTTAACACCTTTCTTGCTATTCTCACAACATGTTTCCTAGCAACTGTCGCGTCTCGCTGCTTGGCCACCTTGTTGCTGCTTACAGCTGTATTTATTATGTAAATCATTCGTGTTAGCATCCAGTGTACCCTGATTTGGCAGCGTACAGCAAACCACAAAAGACCTTGGTACTGCTGGTAAAAGATTTGTCAGAGAAAAAGGAAAGATCCACACTCCCACAGGCATGTGTTAATATTAATGAGTTTTTATTATCATATTTATTCTTTATGCCATTTGATAGATAAGGGCAGCACTTCTCAGTCTCATTGTCATCCATAAATTGACTGTTAGGATTAAGACAGAGGTACATTAATGCATGCAAATACAGCTGGTGGTTCATTTAAAACTTCTATTAACTTTAACTGTGATTTCCCATAGTCCTGTGCTATTGTTATAGAGTTTTTATTATCACCTGTTGCTTTCTCCATCTTCATCATTATCCATAAATTGACTGTGAGGATTGAGAAAGATAATCATTACACACATGCAAACACAGCTAGTGGTTAATTTCAAATGCATATCAACTTTCTGGGCTACATTTCATTTCATTAAAGCACCTGCCATCAGCTGTCGTCCTTATGTTTGAGTGCAAGCAATAGAAAATAAACTAGACTGTCTGTGTCGATTATTTGAGGTCATTTGCGTGTGTCAGGGTCTTAAATACACGTAAAGCTACTTTAACCCAATCAACACCTTCTGTCTTTTCTTCTTAGAAACACATTAATTCCCAGTTTATTACTAAGAGTCCCTGAAGTCAAACCAGCACCCCAGTTAAAAGTTTAAGACCTGGCAATGCAGCCAAAGAGCCTGACCTTGACAAAAACATTGTTTACATGCAGTTTACCAGCCACTCTAAAGCAGGAGTTCAGGGAGATTATGGTCCCAAGAGGCTTGAACTCTCCCAACAAAGGAACTCTCTACTCTACAGATTTTAAGAAAAAAAAAGAAAGCTCAGATATCTTAGTTGCTGACCTGCCCATGTTGCCCTTCTCGCAGTCAGTGGGACCTGTGAGGTGTTCATCAAGGCTGTCGTCGTCAGCCACCGTGGAGACTTTCCTTAGTTCCATGCGTTCCACAATTCCCGGCATAGTGGTGCACACAGCAGGACCAGAGGCAGAGAAGTGTAACTTTCTAGGATTTTCTGGGTTTAGACTTCAAGGACGTGACACAAGACTCTTTGACGATGACCTCAGCTAGATTTGATTACCTCTGAGGAAAGACCTGAAACAATAAAATGGAAAAACACCACAAGTTACAGAGACGGTATAAAATAATTTTTTATTTTTTTTTGCTGCTCGTAGAATATTCTAGGAATTGCAACATGCAACTGATTACAGGGCAGTCAGTGGTTTTATTATCTCGCCTTATCAGGTTTTTGGCCTTGATGAAGAAGGTAGACTTAGACATGTTTTTTTAGCCCAAACCAAACCATGACTGTTAACCTTTAACTACCCAAGTACTTTATGGCAGAAAGCATTTCCTACAGAAAGCCTTGGGGGCACACCTCTCCCACTAGAATAATAATAAAACAAAAAAATCCCTCTGCAGTGAAAATGGAGCCCTCTACTCTGGAAACCATTTCCTGGAACTGAGGGTCTTCCTAAGATATCACATATACCTTGGAACTTGTTACACAGCTTGCCCGGCTCTTGGAAGGCTGATTTTATGTTAACTTTATTGCCTTGTCCATTTCACACTGCCTTAATTAGCTATGTTAATGACTAAAATTTTGTCACTTGTGTCTCTGCTCTCTTTAGGAAGAAATGCTGTCATACATAAGTACTGTTGACTGGAGCTGAGTCAACAATCCCTGAAACCTGGTCATGGATATAGCATGTTCCTGAGCTCGTCAGACCACCATCAGCTGGCCCCCATGCTAATGTAGGAGCTGGTTTACACAACTTTGCCCCTTACCACCCTTCAGTTTCCGTCTGTAGTGTTCATCATTACGTTATGTAAGGAGGAAGCTGAGCACACTGAACGAATACAACGTGATTATAAATAAAAACTGCAAAATGATTTACAGTGCTGCCTGTCCCTCACACAAAGAGCTCTTTGACTGAGAAGAAAAGCTCCTAAGTTCCACTCACTAATGAAAAACTACAAGGAAAACACAAACGAGTGCAACGTGCACACAGCCAGCCAGAACCGTGGCACCGATGAACCCATGAGAAAGGACAGTTCTGACATCGTCTTTTGTTTCACAGTATTCATGTGGTGAAATGCTTTGACCAGAACAAATGCCTTAATGCACAAGAACAGTTTGATAAACCATATTTACTCATTCATTGCATACAGCTCTTTACCACACACTTAACATACACTGCTGGATTAATCGGGGTGCAACTGAGGTTCAGTATCTCAACCTAGGACACTTCAACCAGCAGACTGGAAGAAGTACTGAACCACCAACCTTCTGATTAGGTGAAGGGTCACCCTACCGGCTACGGCACAGACAGTAAAATCGATGCAACCCTCATGTAGGTCTCCCAAATATGAAACTACAACCAACAACTGAGCTCCATTTTTAGCACCATAGAAAAGCAGATATCAATATTATACATGTCACTTTGCATGGATACCAAGAAACGTCTTTACCGCTGTGACCCTGGCAGAAACATTAGCATTTCTTTGGACTTGTGCTTCCACTTGTCACCATTTTTTAACCTAAATGCTCCACTATGTTTACCAGCTATTATTGCTAACTGTGTGCAACATGCTGCTAACACGGTAACAAAGGGGCGCTTTCCTTGTTGCGTTTAGTGCTAGGTGGAAGAACTTCATATACAACTAGACCAGGCAAACTGTAACACTGCACACTACAACCCCTTTTATACATCCTGTTTAAAAATGGAAGTGACTTGCAGCACCAACTGGGGAAATAACCGCTTGTGACACAAAGTAGGTGGCTCCTGAGTTAAACTTTACTCAATTTTGAGGTGAAATTGAAACGTCATTGAAACGACTGCCAGTGGTAATAAAGGTTGCAACTGTTTGACATATAACAGGGAGGTAAATACAACTGAAGATTACACATCCGGCAGACGCACCACATCACATGTAGATGTGGACAGGTCTTTATTTGGCCTCTGTGACCTTTATCTATGACATTAAAGGACTTGGATAGCATTATGACAGCTTTGCTTGTTTATACTGAATCAAATATAGTTTTGCATCCGTTTAAAAGTGTCTTGTGTTTTAAACCAGTCATTGGATTTTTGTGTAGATCTGTGATCTGAAAGACTACAAGTGTAACATTAATGCAGTGATATGAAATGTACAATATATAACAACCAGCCCGATAGACAGTAAAGAAAAGTCTTGCAGTGAAAACATGATGAAGCCACCTTCCACAAGTGATCACTCCTTTAAAAATGAAAGGACCTGCAAGTTAGGTAACAGCTCCTAAGGAGGACAGTTGTTGAGCCACACAATCTTCACAATGTGAAAGTGTTTGCAGCCAACATATCATTTGCATACACTGCCAGCGGTGTTAAATGTCTCCAACCTGGCACCACCTGGCCAGTGCAGGTTTGCCCTCAAGCCGGGACCCTCTTTCACAAAACCTTATTGCTACTGACAGGCTGTTGTACTTTATGTGAAGTGAAGCTAATAGTTTTGAGCCAACAGAGATTAAGCGGCTGTGTCACCGTTAAAAACCAGATCACACACACCACTACACCTAATCTCTCAACGTCGCTGTCTGCCGCGCGGCTACAGGGAAATGGTTCGCTTTCTGCAGCCAAGAGGCTTAACCTGTCAAACTGGGTTAACATGACGTGTTGTTACAACCATTACTTATAGAAGCATGCATTAAGTACTTCCCACCGACAATTAATGCACACAAAATTGATCTTTGTTGGCTGCTGGAATTCATTGTTTTTCAGACTTGGCCGTGTATCAAATCATGCTGGATGAAGCCACATACAGAATTGAGAGATGATACAGGATGTTCCAGGTCCGTGTACAGATATTCATTCTAATGTTTGCACTTCTGCACAGCTTCTAAAATTTCAAAGAATCAGTCAGTTTTAGATGTTCAAATAATCAGCAAAGAAGCAGTTATTTATGGTCAGAGATTCTAGTGCAGAAACCAGCATGCAAATGATCTCAAACTCCAGAACAGGAGGATGTAACCTATCAGCAATCATGCTTCCTGTTAGTCTAAAGCGTGAAAGCGCACCAACTGTGTTCTCACAACATGTTTGAGGGCAAATGATCACACAATTTCTGTTTGTTTTTTAAGTTTCTTTTGATTTATAGAATATCTGTTACAGTGTTAACTGTATAGAATTATGGTGAGATATGACATTGGTTTTAAAGACAAAATTAGGTGCGGTGAGGCAAAAAAAAAAAAAAAAAAGCAAAAAAAAGAGACCATCTTAAAAATACATTTGTAATTTTAGAATAAAAACAACTTTACCCATTTAGCCTGAAACCAGCCATCTTCACTCTGAACAAACTTGCACTCAAACAAACTCTTGCATCAGCCACTGCTTCGGTCCCTGGGACTGATCTACATGCCTCGGCATGAGCAAACACACCCCTTCAGCTAGGTGAGTGAAGTCAGGGGTCCAAACTGCTACGTGTCACATCAAATTCCTTGAAAGCAAACATTATACCCGTTTTCTTTTTCTTTCCCCCACCATCTCAGTATCAGAGCCTTAACTGCTGTGCATGGCATGACTCACTTTTTTCCGCCAACAAACCAAAACAAAACAAGTTCACTTACTGAAAACTTCCTTAAAGAGGTTCAGAGAATGTTTCTTTCCCCCGTTTTGAGTCAATAGATTTCAAGAACAGAGACAGATGAATGGATGGGTGAGGTGCCGTGACTCTTTTGTAACTCAGGTACGACAGCAGGCTTTTAAAAGGGAAGAAGGAGGGCCTCTGTCAGCCAATGAGGATGTGCACAGTGTGCTTGAGCTCCTCCTTTTTTTTTGAGCAGTCACAAGCAGGGTCATAACCTAACTAACCCACCCTCCGCCACCACCCTCACTGTATGCATGCATGTATATGCACATCTACCTCAACAAATATAATCAAGGAGAGTAGATGAAGAGATAAACTATACTGAAAAATAGACAGATCTACATTGTAACATTGCTTTTTTGTTCACCAGCTATATGGACTGAACTATATCAGCGTGCACCAGCTCTGTTTAAATACCCTCAGCAGCTTCAAGACATGTCCACATGACAAGTCACATGACCACTTATAAATGGACCTAAATCACACAGATCAAACACAGGTGCTCTGTATGACTTAGGTCACGTTAATTGAGCTCTGATACACAAACACACACACACACACACACACACACACGTCTATTGAGCGATTCCATCATCGCTGCATTGTGACACACGAGTGCACACAGACGCAAGTACACAAAAGTGCTTGCACATGCAGCAGGCACACAGTTACGCAGACATATGGTGGGCGACTGTCGGTGGTTTCAGCAGGAGGCCGTGCCACCATCTGACCAATCAGATGGCTGAACTCTCTGGATGTCGCTGCACCTGAGGTCATATTTGTGTCTGAGATTTTTCACTTTGTAACATTGTTCAAATTGAATAAAATGGACACACAAGGAGGTACAAAGACGCTATTTTCTCCCTCAAATCACTGAGCGCTGAACTTATAAATGTTGAACATGATAAAAATAATTGTTAAAATTAAAGATTCCAAATACTGAACTGCAATAAAGTCTTACTGAATAGGACACTTCACAGAATGGCAGTGCATTTTATTTATTTTCTAGCAGGCCAAACATGAAAAAAAAAACTACTATAGGCAACCGTGGAAATCTGCTAGCAAAGCAAAGCAATCATTAGGAGACTTTCGGTGCAGCACCTTCTTCGCAACTGATTTCACCCAGTGAGAGCCAACAACCTCCAGAAACCACTGCCAACCAGCCAGTGATCACGTCCCATATGGCAGACGAACCTCGAGCAGTGTGCACATTACGTCACGTGGGAAATCTCATTATGTAGCAAAACATTGTGCCATTACTTTAAATGCAGGAAAATTCCCATTCGTCCCAAAAGGTGGAGAAAAATGTGAAGGCATTAGGAAGCATGTACGCTAACACGGGTTTGTGTGTTGAGTTTTTGTTTCTGTAGCAGAAAATACAGCTTTTTGTGGAGGAGCAGGAGAAGAGCACAAGTTTGGCTGTGAAGGCCCCCAACCACAGTCTGTAGTGACATTCCTCAGATGGCACAGCAGTCCCTGAAGTGTGTATGTGTGTGGGTGGTCTTCACACACATGCTCAGCTAATCACCTGTGACCCATAATGAATGGCTCACACAAAGAAAAACAAAGACTTGAAGCATCCAATGCAGGCAAAGACATGTGCCTGCTTCAGTGGCTCCATTCACTGATCTGTGTGCCACCCTACAATTTAAAAAAAACAAACCTAAAAAGGGCCAGTCCACCAATTTCGCTCATTTAAAAATCAGGGCATTTGCCACAAGTACAGCACAGCCTGACAAAAACAAAACAACCCCAAACTTTACTGTACTATTATGGCTCTGTACAAGTTCACCAAAGTGGGACAAGGATTATCTTATGAAATACACTATATTGCTAAAAGTATTTGCTCATCTGCCGTCATGCATATGAATTTGAGTGTTATCCCATTCTTAATCCATAGGGTTTAATATGATGTCGGCCCACCCTTTGCAGTTATAACAGCTTCAACTTTTCTTAGAAGGATTTCCACAAGGTTTAGGAGTGTTTCTGGGAATTTTTGATCATTCTTTCAGAAGCACATTTGTGAGGTCAGACACTGATGTTGGATGAGAAGGACTGGCTCACAGTCTCCGCTCTAATTCATCACTAAGATGTTCTGTCAGGTTGAGGTCAGGACTCTGTGCAGGCCAGTCAAGTTCTTCCACACCAAACTTGCTCATCAATGTCTTTATGGACCTGCTTTATGTACAGGCATGGTGGAACAGGAAGGGGCCATCCCCAGACATTCCCACAAAGTTGCACAAAGAAGCATTAAGAGTTCCTTTCACTGGAACTAAGGAGCTGAGCTCAACTCCTGAAAACACCCCAACACCATATTCCCCCCTCCACCAAACTTTACACTTGGCACAAGTGTAAAGTCAGCTGCTCGGCCATGGAAACCCATTCCATGAAGCTCTCTACACACTGTTCTGTTCTTGAGCTAATCTGAAGGCCACATGAAGTTTGTAGGTCTGTAGTGACTGACTCTGTAGAAGGTTGGCAACCTCTGACCCCACGCTGTCATTTTACTTGGGTTGCTGTTGCTTCTAAAACATCCTGGACTTGAAACTTCACTTGCTTCCTGATAGGCAAGTCTGGAAAAGGGTGTAAGATTTCTAGCTCTCGGTTTTCTTTTCACCATGTACGGTAAATGCTGATCATTGCCCCTGTGGCCGGCTCTGTCCCCACAAGAATAAACACAGTCGATGTTTTTGCAGCACTTTGTGATTTAGCTGTCAGAGTCCACCCTTTGGTGGAGTTTGCCACAACATTTTGGCTGTTCTCACTCCAATGCTTTTTTGTTATTTAAACTCTGTGATTGACCAAATAAGAGATTGGGTAACCCTTTGGTTAGTCCAGATTAGAAAGTACACTTTGTTATTCTCCTGCTAGAGCTGCATCTCTGTAGCAGGTGAATAACAAAGTGTGTTGACATCAGGTGGTTAATGTGAGACCATGAGGGACGTTTCCCCATTTTGGATTGAGGGTTTATTAGCCTCCAATTTTGACCAAAACATGGCTGATACCATCGACATGATCTGAAATTTGAACACAAGAACAAAGCAAAGAGGTCAAGCCCATAAAGCCCTCTAAATAAAACCCATACCACTAAAACTCCATGTGACTATGTGAAAACCTGCAATTCAAAATCACTGGCTAGATGATATTCAATCTAGATGGCCAAATATGAAAGTAAAAAAGCATGCACATTGTAATATTAGAGACACGCTGAACTTTGGAAGATGACTGAAAGGAGCCTGTTATATTTCACATGTTCAGTATTATTTCTGTCCTCTGGGTGTAAAATCTATCAGCACTTGTTTGCAAGTATGACACTGCTATAGGGTGCTACAGACATCATATGAT
Source organism: Pterophyllum scalare (assembly GCA_024447675.2). NCBI lineage: Eukaryota > Metazoa > Chordata > Actinopteri > Cichliformes > Cichlidae > Pterophyllum > Pterophyllum scalare. The sequence continues at coordinate 55,462 of JAMQGT020007850.1, forward strand.
ACTTCATTCAAGAACATTTCAGATTTTTTTTTAAATTTAAGATTAATTCAAAATAGTACAGTTAGTTTAAAATCCATCTTTTTGCAAGATAAGCAAGTGTTCTAAGAGCTAGTGGGAAGTTATCCTCGCATGTTTGCGTCAAACTAACTCTGTTACACAAATTCACACACGTCACAGTAGCTGCAAATTGCAGCCTCAGTCCTACATCTGAACCCACAATCCAGTGTAATGAGGCAGCTTGGATGTCTCTAAGAGCAGTTAAAGAGAAGCTGAAGCAGGTGGTTCATCCTCAAAACAACTAGCCTGCCAGCCTCTCTCTGACCACTGGGCTTTAAAGTGAACCGAAGTTATGAGCCAACAAGAATGCAGAATTGATCTGAACTGCTGAATCCATGAAAGGTCGTGGATCTCAGGTCAACACAATGAGTCAGAAAAAAAAAAAACAATCAAACTATTCTACTGATGATGCACTTTGCTTTAAAAATGATGCTACAACCAGCAGCAAACCTCACTGTGAAGACTGGAAACAGAAGGACCGGGTACCCCTGCAATAATTAATAGTTTATATCTGTTTGTTTAATGGACAAGTTAATGTCCATGCAACATGATACTTAATCACATCTAGAAACAGTAAAAAATAATGGTGGTAAATATTTATATTCATAAACTGATAAATATGGGCCTCACTGTATGTTTACACAGCAAACTGTATTTACATGCACGTATGATTAAGCTACCACATCAACATAAACTATTACACTCATCCAGACGCCGTCCACCTCCATTAAGTCGGTCATAAAAAATTAATATGTGAGATTTTGTTCAAATAGACACTCATATAGGAAAGGAGCATTTTATAGCTTAACTTTAGTTACAGTTCCATGATGTTTTTGTAATCTTTTATTAGGTTAAAAATGCTACAAATAAATTGTTTTAACCTGTTGGTATGCAGTTGCTAAGGAACATGATGATGTCTGATCCAGATAGGAATCTTCAGGGGACTAAAATGTAGCTGTGTGTCATAGTAGGATACATAAATGTACGTGAAATGCACAAATGCTGCATTCCAACCAGAAATGGAAAGAGCTACAGGAAGATTGTGTTATTACCTCAGACAATCCCTGCTTTCTAAAACCTGTGGAACTAATGGAGTGGGGGCTGTAAAATGCTGCTGATAAGACAAATAAAGTCTCATTTGCCAAGAGAAAAAGTCATTCACTGAAACCCTGAGAGGAATCCTCAATGACAGATTCCGCTGAGATTGGAACGTGTTTTGTAAACGGTCTGACTGTACTGGAAATAGAGATAACAAAAGCTGAAGCTCAAGGAATTAAAAGTTCTTTTTTTCTTTTGAAACAAGTGTAAAAAAAAAAAAAAAAAAACCCAAAACCCCCCAAAACAAACAGTGCCTTAAACCAGTGAAGCACATTTGGGCCTCTATCCAAACCAAACCACTCTGCATCTGCAACAAGTTACGACGGCCAACCTAACCATGGCTACTGCTGAAACATGTCATCTAGGACATTCACTTGTGTCCCTGTGGCGAGAACTACAACCACATGAGAGCGAGCTGAGAGCCACACACGCTCCCTCAGATGATCCAGTTTGTCTGCGCTTCCTTGCTTGGGAGGAATTTATCATGTGTGGCATCTTGAGGCGGCTTCCTCCTCCCTCCTATAAATTTTCCTCTCAATGCTGCACTGGAATCTCACATTTTACATGTTGAGTGCATATGGACACACTATCCAAGGTGGGCTGCGTTTACGCCATTAACATCTAGTTTGAAATTCAGTGCTCAGTTTCATACCTTCGGGTTACTCTGAAAAGCAAATCAGCTTCACCTCAAACTGTATTTTGTTCTACAACGAACCTAGAAATCAGAGTAAGTAGTGTATTCCTTGATCACGACGTTCCACAGAGAAACGTGATTTTAAATGTTCTGATTCTGCAGAGTGAAGTAGCACTGACGGCCGAGTGTTCCCAGAAAAGGTGTGGTGGCTGGTCATTTATTTTTTCAGCTCAGTTCTGAGGTATTCCTTTTAGTCTGGAACAAATATTCACACAGAGCACCTCCTCACAGTGAGGCCAGCTTTATACTCCATCCAAAGTGCTTGTAAGCTGGTCGGTAACTCCTCTCTACTCTTTGCCGGCATTTCCTACGCCCATTTCCAGTAATCATTTCTATAGTGTCCCAAGTTTTACTTCACACAGTGACCGGCTGGCTGTGTGGAGGTTTAAAAGTAGGCAGGGTTTGAAACCATCTGTCTCATTTTATTGGATCACAATGATGTGAGACAACTAAACACTTTATGACGTGGCCAGACAGCACACATAAAACACACATAACATAAAGGGGGGCCTTATTGTCTGTGATATTTAGGATACTAATTTGCATCTACTTATAGGCGTCAGCAGTGCAGGGACATTTCAATTATTCAAAGGAAATTGTTACATAAACCTGGAAAATTCTATGACGCATCTCAAGCAAATCACTCACTCACACACACACACACACACACACACACACACACACACACACAAGCCGATATTGACAAAACTTTGACCTTAGAGTCATCATGAGACATTAAAGGCCAGTTGAGCTTAAGCAAATGCCATGCCGACCTTTTGTACATAAAACTGATGTGTCCTAACCCGTTTGTGAACCCTGATGACCCTCCACGTGCTCATCTTATCAGCCAACATTGATCTGCCTCCTCATGTCTGCTAATGATGACGACAGCATTTTGTTTTGTAACAATGTGCAATTCTTCCCAAGCTCAAGGTTTCTCACCCTTGACTCCAGCTGGAGGGGATGGACGATGATTTCAGACAGGCTAACGGGCCAGAGAGTTACTTTTTCTTTCCTGTTACATCAAAAGGCTTCACTGTCGACGTCTTCAGTTTCAGTTTGACTAAAACGCAGCTAAAAGACTAAAACCGTTCCATCTGTGCCATTTCCCACCATGTGCCCCGCAGAAAAACATCCTCTGGGTGTAATTTGAGAACACGCAGCTCGCAACTTTCGTTAAGTCACCTGCATAAAGACGTCACTGCCCGATGCACATGGGACGCAGACTGCGCTTTTAGTAGTAGGAGACATTTACAAAATAACCTGCTACTCTTCATGTTTCTTTAGATTGCACCATTTTTGAACGCTGGCCATCTTCACCATTCCACCGCAAGCCCTCTGTACAAAACAGTCTACATTTTAAGCACATCTGAAGTACAAATACACAGAACTAATCTGACTGCTTATCTAAAGATCCCAGACAGCTGCCGGCTTTTCCCTCAGCAGCTTTATAAAATCGAATTAGTAATTCACTTACATTCAGTTTTATTTATATAGCGCTAAATCACAACAACAGTCATCTCAAGCCATTACAATAATACAGAGGAAAAAAAAGGAAGGAATTTTCAGGACATTTCAGTGACCATGAACCTGGCAACCTGGAAAAAGTATAAATAGATTCCCTTTTTCCATGCACAGTTTCAGTCTTGCCTTCTTGCAACTCAGTTTTACCTTCACAGGGACTTCCTAGCATTAGCTAGACTTCAGGTCAATAAGGGGATAAATAAAAAATTCTGCATTCTTTTAAGAAAGGGTGCAGCATCTTGGAGCGTATATTAATTTGCATGCTTCAGAGGTTTTAGATGAACTTCAAGTTAACATGTGGAGACCTGGCTGAGACTTAAGTCAAATGGGCCTAGAGACAGGTCGCTGAGTGACTGGAAACCACTGGTCACCAGGAAAAAAAAAAAAGTATTCCCCAACCAGCTGGTAATGGTAGCTAGCGGCCGATGTGAAATTAGTTGCTAAGCCCCATTCCTGCAGGTCTCAAGACCCCCTCGTAATCACCTGTCAGTAGAGGTGTGTGTATTCAGTGAACGCTTGGTGAGTGGTTGCTGGCTGAAATTGGCCACTGATCCCAAGTGCAATACACACCTTGCAGTGAAATTGCCATGGGAAACTTTACATTAAGATGGCAGAGCCACGCCCCTCTGCTGCTTGCGTCACACGTTCCTTGTTTCCAAACCAGGTAGTTTATGGTGCTGGAATGAAACCAATTCGTCGGCCGAGAACTGAATGAGTTTGTGGTGGAAAAAGTGGAGAAACATTTGCTCCTTCACATTTACTACAGTAGTACCAAAGAGCTAATCTGGAACCACACCTCAAAAATTCCTGTTGAGTGAATAAAGTGCTCAAGCAGCTGTGCTGGCAAACATCCCACAGAGCTTACAGGATCTTTAGCAAGACACTGAACCCCTGCAGGTGACCCCTGACCACCATGTTGCTGAGAAAAACAAACAAACAAGCGAAAAGAGAAAATAAGGGGGGGGGGTGTTCCTGCAGAGATCCACTAAGTTTTACATTATTTATTTTTTTAAAAAAAGCTACACTACTGTATACAGGCATGTGGTTGCCTCAGTGCATGTTCCAAGTTTGTGGATTATACAATCATGCTGGAAAAAATGAGCTCAAGTTCACACATCGGACAATGCCTTCACAGATTGCAGTTGAATGTGTTGACAGCATTCTGGAAAACTGCCAGTTGCTTCCCTGCTTTTGGGCACCGGCTCACGGATCTTTGAGTTAGTGATACCCACCCCTTCGAAACTGACTCGGCATCTGGCTTGCGGCTCATTTGCTCGCAGGCGCTCCGAGTTAGATCAGCCAGTGCCAGCAATATTTCAGCTCCCCGCTGTGCAGAAGGATCTGACCTGCATTTGTCACTCAGGTGTCCACACAGCTTGTAAGGTGTTAGGATCCACAGCCAAGCTCTGTCTGGTGGACAGGTGTTCTAACCTGTGCTGGAATTTCCTCTCCTTTACCTTTGAAAAGTAATGACTGTAATGGTTGCTTTCACAGTTTCTCAAAGTTTACTGGTGTCAGACTGAAAAACACTGAACTGAGATTACACATGGAGGCTGGTTTACCAGTCTGCAGCCAGCAAAATAGTTGGAAACTGCTCGGTGGTACGCAAGCCACAAAACATTTTCCGAGCTTCCAACATGAAACTATGCAGATCTTCCGCTTCCACAAATTTGGGCATCTCTCAGATGAGGCTGGAAAAATATGCGCACACATGAACAGACCCAAAGCAATCCTTTGGCTCTTTTAGATTTGATTAATATTACTGGACCTAATATGTGCTGTGTAAACGTGCTGCAACAGAAAGGCTGCATTACAAAATATTCTCACTTCTTTGACTTTGACCATTTAAAAAAAAAAAAAAAGAAGTTGGGAAAAGTTCAGGAAGTCCTCCAACTTCATTTGAGTGCACTTCTGCCCAATAGCTGGAATAACCCTTTAAAACTAAACAGCTTCCGCTGAGACATTTCAACACATTTAATTTACTCTGTAGTAATTCATAAAACGAGTAGCTGCAGCCAGGTAATTACCTCTCTTTAATAATTCATAGCTGTTAAGCGTGTGCACCACATTCCTCATAGAAAACACGCCCATTTATTACAACTAGAAACTTAAATATCCATGTAGGTGGAGTCAGAGTCAGATCACTATTATATAAGTAAGGAAAAAAGAAAAATCGAGGCCTGGGCCTGAAAGTGTACGGCTACTGTGTAGCAACTGGGTATTTTTAGCCTTCAGAATGGCAGCGACAGAACCTTAAGTCACTACTTAAATATGCCCAGGCCCACAGATTCTCCTGGCACGACCTATTCTTTGTTTTCAGCCGTGAGCTGTCACTCTGCTGTATGCCAGCATGACCCGGGCTCTCCTCAAATTTAAAACCAGGAGAGGCTCAAGAGGAGGAAGAAAGTCTGAAAAGCATCTCACTTTTTGTAATCTCTAAATGATATGGTCCCGTCTTACTATCCCATCTAATTTCCTTTGGAGTTGTTATTATGTGCACAGTCAGAAAGAATGTCCTCGATGAAAACTGAACGGAACATGACAAAGGAAAAAAAAACCAAACAAAGCTTCTTGTTTTTCCCCGTGCTCTGCATTCCCCCAGAATCTGTTCAGGAGATTCGTGGAAACTTTCTGAATATGAGATCTAGTTGAAATTAACTCAAATAAATAATAAAAGGCTCTCCATCAACGCATAACGACAGTGACTGCAGTCATATACATCAGTCCTCAGTGGGCTCCTCAAGCCACGCTCCAACCCACTGTTACATAAACCACGATCCTTTCTTTATTCAGCTTCTCCAACTACTCACTGCTTCAAAAATAATTACTGATTACTAATAATCACTAATTTCCGAGTCACACTTGGAAGTGCCAAAAAAAAGCGGGCAAACAATGCAAACTGGAAACGAGATTAGTCGCCTTTGTGTCGCTTTCTGGGGGTTTCAGTGAACGCGGAAAAGCAACAAGCTCCACGCAAAATCTGCTTTTGCTGCATATGATCAACCGGTGGCTTCAGAAAGCCATTTGTTAAGAGAATGACTGCTCAGCGTGCAGCTGACAAAAAAGCGGAGTTTTCTCTTATAAATAAAGACACGCTTGGCGCTGGTTATTGACTTAAGACAACACCCTGCTGGAAGCCTCCACGGACAGGCACCCTCACTCTTTACGCAAATAAATGCTTAGTGAAAAGAAAGGGGGAAAAAAACAGGAAAAACGATCAATGAAAGAAGAAACACGCATGCAAACCCAAATAAACCTGCGCATAAGTGAAACCTCTTTTATTTTATTTGACTCACATTTTCTAATTTAGGTCATTAAACCTCGACCACCACACCGCTTTCACCAGACGAGGAAGCCACCCGAGTTAAACTGCCCGCTTCCAGGGCATCAGCAAGGGTGGGTCATGATTAAGCAGCTAATCACGAGAAGGATAGAAAAAAAATCTTAAAGTAAAGAGCAGATGTTTAATGTAAAGGTTGGGATCTTACTTACTGTGCAGGAGCGGCGCAGGAGGTGGAACTACTGCAAACAAGCGCTGGAGACCCTTCCCATTTAACATGCAAGGACACTGAATGGAAATTTCCATCTACCATGTGATGATGGCAGCGCTCGAGTTACACCGGCACGCTGCTGGGGAATCCTTATTCTCCCAAATACCACCTTTTAACAGTCTTAACCATATTATAATCAGTGTCCATATTTATACTGGGTAAAGTATGTTTGCGCAATGTTTAAGATTAATAAAGGTTTAATGACTGGGAGCTTTTGTTTACATTCCTGCTGGCCACGTTGTGGGAGAAAAGAGAGCTCCACGCAATTCTGCTTTTAAAGGGAAAGCGGAGCAGTGCAGGAATGGAGCTCTCATTTAGGCGTTCCTGTGGTGGGCAGTAAGACGAAGCTGTGATGTACTGCAGCTTCCTCTCAGCAGACTGCACTGTTTCTATGCTCCGTTATATTATTTTTACTCCATTACATTAAATGCTTTTTTCCCATAAAAATTGATTAGAGTCCAGCTTTGCTTTCATATTGTTTTATTAGACTAATATTAGGCATGGTACCAGCTTGGACCCCCTTTTGCCTTCAGAACTGCCTCGTGGCACGGATTCAACACGATGCTGAAAGCACTCCTCAGACATTTTGGTCCACTGTGACATGACAGCGTCACGCAGTTGCTGCAGGTTTGTCAGCTGCACATCCATGATGGGAATGTCTCATTCCACCACGTCCCAAAGGTGCTCTATGGGATTGAGATCTGGTGACTGTGGAGGCCAGCTGAGCGCAGTGAACTCACTGTCATGTTCAAGAAGCATATTCGAGATGATCTGAGCTTTGTGGCATGGTGCATTTGGTCATAAAAGGATAAACGTGATCAGCAACAACACTCAGGTAGGCTGTGGTGTTTAAATAATGATCAGCTGATCTAAAAGTGTGCCAATGAAATATCCTCCACATTATTAAACCACCACCACCAGCAGCCTGAATCATTGATACAATGCAGGATGGAGTCATACTTTCATGTTCTGACCCCCCTACCATCTGAATATAACATCAGAGACTCATAAGACCAGGCAACATTTTTCCGATCTTTTATTGTCCAATTTTGGTGAGTCCATTTGAATTGTAGACCACACCGACCGCCACAGGACTGGCAGCCGGTGTGGTCTTCTGCTGCTGTGGCCCATCTTCTTCAAGGTTTGATGTGCTGTGCAAACAGAGATGCATAGATACCAAATAATAAGCGGTTATCTGAGTTACTGCTGCCTTCTTATCAGCCTGAAGCAGTCCGTCTGTTCTCCTCTGAACTCTGACAACAGCAAGGCATTTTCACCCAGAAAGCTGCCGCTCACTGGATATTTCCCCAGAGCTGGTTGTGCAGAAAATACTAACACCTGCTTGTCTGGCAACAACAACAATCAAAGTCACTTAAATCACTTTTCTTTCACATTTGAGTTTGAGCACATTGTCTCGAGCATGTCTACATGCCTAAATGCATCGAGTTGTTGCCACGTGATATTTGTATTAACGAGCAGCTGAACAGGTGTAACTAATAAAGTTACCTGCCAATAAACCATTACGTTGACCTTGAAGCTCTCAGTGGATGTGAGCCGGATTTTAACACCCCTACAAATTCATCCAAAACTTTTCGAGCTATCGTGTTTACAGACAGAACCTCCTTGGTGGCGATTAAAAAACAAAATGAAAAGAAATTCAACTTAAAGCAAACATTTTTAAACAATATGAAAACTCACTCATTCTAATCCACACGCTAAACTGACTGAACCATCAAATCCAGGAAGTTTTTTTTCTAGACTAAACTATTAATTGATTAATCAAGCTGCCTACTTTTAATATTTTGTAAATTTTCCTTCTTTTTCTGTGTCTCTCCTTAATTACAAATAATTATCTGCCTAATATCTTAGTTATGTGTCTATGTAACTTCTACATCTGCCCCACCTGTCAGTCAGTCAGAGTGAGAAAATTATCATTAAATATCAGCAAAATGACACGCTGAACAAATCTGTGTATGAAAGCAGTCCAAGCGTGCTGTGCTGCACGACTGTTCTCTGCTACATCCCTGTCCAGTATTTACAGGATAGAAAGAGGAAGCTTTCACCTCTCAGCAGGGATTCATCTGGGCAAAAAATAATTTGCTAGGGGATGTGCGATCACATGAGGGATGGTTCTCATCATTATATGAACAGTACCCCTGATACGAGTGGGCAACTGAAAGCTGAAAATATTTTGGAAAGGTGGGTCTTTGATTATTTAAAGAAAACTCCTTATTATTAGCCAAACATAATAAACTAGTTTATCACTAGAAACAGCTGATATGGGCACATATAACTTATCAATGCCTCAATTAAAGTTAAATGACAGAGAAATAAGGGGGCGGAGCCAGAAACACAATGCTTATTTGTGCTTTTAAAGGCTGCTCCACCCTTTCATCACATTATGAATAAACCTGCATATTATGAGGAATGCCCAGTGTTTCTGTACACTTAACATGCTGGGATCCATATATAATAAACCCGTCAAAGTGCCCACTGAGGCCAGAAATAGGTATGTGGGGTATTCTAGGCCAGCTCAACATGCGTCCCTCTCTTTTTTAGTTTTGGTGCTACGTGTCATGAGTTGTCTCATGTTTTGAATAGCAGCACAGAAACTCCATAAATCATCTCATGAGAGTCAGCTTATTGCAGCTGACAGTGATTATGAATACTTCAAACACACTGACAGTAATTAGGTTGCTCTTCTGTCAGCAGGTAAGTAGAGTTATGGTCACATGAAGAAGTCTCTAATACATCAACTAGTTAACCATCAGAAGCTGGCGTCTTTGTTCTCTTGTACATCGCTTCAGGCTTATGTTTCAGTTACATGATAGCTGCTCATGTAGCAGCTATATCTGAGACCAGAGGATTTGCAGGCTGATATTCTGAACTGTACATTAAAAAAAAAAACAAAAAAAAACAAACCAGTGCAACACGTGGACCACGAAGCTGGATGACCTACTTTTCGGAGTTCCTTTTCAGAAATGGGATATGGAGCACTGCTGGCTTCTCCGATCTCTTGAGGTGAGGGTAAAAACTTGTGGAGGCCACTTTTAGTGTCACTGTTCAGAAAGAAGACTCAAACGCAGCACGCACTGAGCACAGTTTCACAGAGTTTCACAGAGTTTCACAGAGTTTCACAAAGTTTCACTAAGTTTCACAAGGTTTAATGAGCGAACTCAAGATGCTTTCACAACAACAGAAGTAAACCACGGAGCTTCTTTAAAGCTGGATGTTCAACACAGGTAAGAAGTTTGCCCCAAAAAACAGGTGAGACTTCTGGGATTTCTTCAAAAGTCACGCAAGTTTTCAGCAGTCACCTCAACATTACCTTAGCGTTAACAGGGCAAACAGGTAAATACATCACAAACAGCATGCACTACAATACTGTCCCACATAAAGTAGGTTAACAATCTGGCGACACGTGGAGATGAACGACGGGTTTAAATACTGCCAGTGACTGACGATGGAAAACAGGTGGGCCTGGGTCCTCTCCTGGAAGACACTGGTTGGTTCCACCCACCCGCTAATGCACACTAAGAGGGGAGAGAACGGAGAGAGCAAAAGAGGAAGAGACTAAAGGAAGCCAGGTCCACACCTGGAGGATGGGGGGCTGTGGCATGCATATTAATGCTCTTCATGCTTTCATTAAGACATTCCCATAACATTGGTGGTCTGAACCACATTAACCATTATGTGATTTTAGAAAACTCTGTGTGTGCCCATGCTCAGACCTTATCGTGTGTGCAGAGAAAAGCCTGTTTAACACCCATCTGGTTATCTGTCTTTTTTAAAATATCATCCTTCCTTTAAACTAGTTTGGGCAGAGGACACATGCACTTGTAACCCTACTAATGTGCTGTGAGTGATCCATAAATGTTGCTACAGTCCTACTGGGTCAGACTGACCTAGTAAGATTGTAGTCGCTACTCTTACAGAGAAGCACACTCAGACATGAAGCTGACCTGATAAAATGCTGTCAGATCAATAGAAAGGAGCGGAGCATGTCTGAAGGGGACTTGACATAGAAAACGGCTCACAAAAGTGGAGCTGGAGAGACTTGAGAGTGTCTGAGCTGCTCGCACCACACTGTATCTAAAAATAAACACATGAGCAACATGCTAATACTGTTTATTAATAGATACAGTAGAAAAGTTGCTGACTGGTCTGTTAAAGATTTACGACTAATTGTGAACTTGTCCCTAGAAGATGACCGTTTCCAAATGAAAAACTGGCTTGAGGTTCACTCATAGTTACAAAAAGGTATTTTATGCACTGTAATTCAATTTCTAGTTTTCTTCTTTAACTGTTACACAACAAAATTTAGTCATATGAGTGCAACACGAGTGATTTTTGAATGTGTGTAATTTCAGTTAGAGATGTTCCTCGTGGTTAATTTACTAGTCATTTAAATGGGAGAATAAAATCAGATTAGTCGACCAGTCAAAAAAGCAGGAAACACAAAACATTCAAAGCTGAGCACAGTCTAATGGACGAGGTTGAACATCGGCTGCTGGCAACCATCAGTGGCAAGGGAAAAATGTGTATTACCCAATTGGTTGATGAGTGGTTCCTGGAAGTTGTTGGGTGTCACTATTGGTCACAAAGAGGGTGCTGAGCCAAAAATCTCCTTGTTACTGCTTTACTTGCTAGCAGATTTCCACAGTTGCTCATAGTTTCCATGGCAGATGCTGATTTATCTGCACTTGCTACGACTCTCTGAGTGGTAGTAAAAGTCGACAAAGTGAAATGCAAACTGGAAATATTTGATTTCAAAGTAAAAGCTGTGCCTCCGCACTGCAGCCAACACATTTCAAAAGGCTCATCTTTTACTTCATTTCCAGTTGTGTGTTACACTTTTCACATTTTCTTCACTGCTCTGTGAGTAGTTGGTGAGTGTTTGTTGAGTGTGTTGACAAGTCACACAACTTCCTGATTTCCCAATTTAAAACAATACATCACTTCTTCCTTTGTAGGGCTGCTTCTGTCTTCAGTAGAAGGCTTCTCGTTCATGTGGGAAAACTCCCACCAATTTAATGTTTACCAAACAACAGATGAACAGTTAGCTGCAACGTTAGCTGAGGAAAGAAACTGGCTAATGTTAGCCAAGAAGGACGATATTTTTCTCAAGGCTGAGCAGGGAAGACAATCTATTGATAAACTGGACAAGCAAGTTACAGTGGCAAATGAACGCTAACACAGCTTTTTATTGCTGGACGTGCAAAGATGAAAATGCTAATAGTTAGCAAAAGGATAACAACAATTGGCAATATGATAACAGGCTCTCCTGCATCGTAGCTTTAGTTCAAGTAAAATATATTATTTACTGTCACTGAAAAGAAAGCAGAACTGTGATTCTTCCCAAAATATTAAAGGAAATTACCTGAAGTGTTAAAGTGTAGCGCTACGTACAGCTACGTTACTTCGATGTGTGCATGTTAATAAAAGAGCAGTGCACTCTTAACTTTAACAATCAAAATGATATTCATAGGAATTTAAGAACTTTTACACCTGAGTAAAGGTGAAAAAATTGTGATGTGAAAGTGATAAGCTTGAACGATTTTTGTTTCTCTGCTTTCCTTAAATGAAAAATGAAATAAGTATGGGACCGGCCAAAAATGACAGCAGAGCTCAACATTAGTGTCCGTGTTTTTTTTTTTTGCATTTTCAGAACGTGCCTGAACTTGAGCTTCTTTGAAAGTTTGTTGCTGAACTTTAGACCTGTAACCTCGCACAATAAAGATAAAGAAATATGAGAATTCACATTCAATGATGAAAGAAGCCAGAAAGGTGCTTCCAGTCGTGCGATAGTAGATTTCATTACTCCTTTTTATATTTGTTACATTTCTCACGTTTGCACTGGTACCTCTGTGGCCCACTTTGCTTTTGGTTAAAGTTTAATACAGATGTCACATTTTTCATCATGCCGCAAATCACAGAGATTGAGAGAGAAATCAGTTTTTGAATTAGCTACTTAACTGATCTTCAATTTGATTTTAAGTTGCACGTGGGGCAGATGTGTTGCACTTTTGCTGCTTTGTGATTGGCCCAACAACGGTGTTCTTCCAAGTAAATAAGAGTTGAATTTACTCAGCAGTATCCACCGCCCTCACTTCATCTCTGTCCAAATACTGCTGAACTTCATAACTTGGACGTGGAGAGTTAGCAAATAGAACTTAAACTTAAGACTGGAACATACCTGTCGCTGCATGAAAATACTCCCACTGAGGGAACCAGTCAAACCAAAGCTCTTGTTATGTAACTCATACAGACATTATACAAATGCTTTTGCTAATTTTCTGAGCTTGTGCTGGGATAATCATTGGGACAAGTTAAATTTACTGCACGAGAGCCAGGGCAGCTAAAGACAGTAACTTTAAATGGGAAATTGGACATTTAGGCCCTGCAGCCCCTGCAGAGATGTGCATTTTCTGAATAATAACCACATCTGTGTTTTGTCACGGTTGAACAAAGGAGGGCAAATGCATAGGACCCAGAGTGTTTTTGTTAAATCCAACCCCCCCCCCGATTTAGCATAAAAAGAACTTTTGATCTGTCTGAGGGAGAGAGGACAGACCCTGGCAAGCACCCTTCACCTCGTGCAAATAGATGTTTATCCAGATGGATGTTTTCTGACTACCAGAGCAAATGCAGTCTAATAATAGCCTCATTTGTCACAGTATTCAAATGCAGCAATACGTAACTGAACGAAAAACAGGCACAACATA
>JAMQGT020007851.1:0-57768 GCA_024447675.2 Pterophyllum scalare
TGTGCCTGTTACTTGGTTGAGTTTGGTATTGCTTCGTCTTGAGGGTGTTGGAGGGTACTTACCTCTGTACTGTTTACCATTTTTATATGTTAATGCAATTTTTAAATATGTAGAGACATACACTCTATGATCTTTAAGTCATAGATGGGGATGTACTCTGGATAATACACCGTTTCATTTCTGTTCCACATTGGGAGGTACAGCTCTTGACTGCTGTCCCTCTTCACAAAATCTTCCCTTTATTGTTGGAGATGAAAGACTGTAATATTTCAGTTTTTGTCACTGGGAACCAACTGTTCATCTGCTTCAAACTCTGTTTGAGTGGTGAAAACTCGTAAGCAGGGACTGTTGAACGTGTATTAAAGCAGACAGGTGCCATCTGACATTTTCAGTTAAAATGACCTGCCAGTGCAGCTGCCCTTATAACTCATTTCTGCGTGTCATTGTATGTGTCCATAACAAAATGGCAACACTGCTGTGGTTGTGTGTCATGTCCTAACTGCTTCTGGTCTGTTTTAATAGCTGTTATCAGCTGGAGTCTGGAACAGCACCAACCCAAACCTGCTGCCTGCCGCTGTTGTCAGACATCACTGGCCCCTCTTATTTACACTCACACACTCGGATGAATTTGGCCACACATACAGCCACGCAAATCTACAATAAACGCGTGCACACTGCACATGCACACAAACATGTAGATGAGATTCTTTGGTATGCCAGGAAGCACTGTCTGGACACGTCTTAGCTTTGACAGGCGAGGCGGTTTGACAAGCCAAGAATAAAACTAGGAAATGAAGACTTGAGATGGGTCTCGTCTTCTCATTGACCTTTCCACTGGGCTTACTATAAGTAGCCAATCAATAGCACATGAGAAAGCTACATTTAGAAGTAGCCACTGTGCATTATGGACATCTCCAATGACATCCTAATACTCTATTCATGCTGTATGTTTTTCCCAGTAAGAGCTATTGGGTCAAAAGCACCAGTGTTTAAAAAAGAAAGAAAAAACAGAGGCACACTTCAAAGATTTTAAGGTTATCACAAGAGATCGACATTCAAAAAAAAAACTCCAGCTATCATAAACTAACTTGTAAATGTAATACAGAAAAACACTTGGTGTTACAGCAAGGTTGCATGCAGAGACAGGAGGTAAAACCAACCTCTGTGATGCAACAGGAGTAGGGGGGAAAAAAGGTGCAAGAAGAAGTGAGTACTAGATTTCACTTTGTTCACAGTGACATGATGAAATATTTGATAACTGACTCTGAACATTGAGAGCGGAAAGAAAAAGGGGAATCAGACACACAGGCAGAAATGAGGAAGGGAAGCAGAAACATATGAAATGTAACAGAAGGGGAGAGAAGGAAAAATGGGAGTTTGGAGGGAGGGACAGAGACACGAACAGGCTTCAAAGTGCCAAGGAGAAATGAACAGCTGGAGGAGAAATCTGCACAGGGAGGTAGGTGTGTGTTTAGTAAGCGAGTGCATACACACATGCATTTGTATACTGATGCATATTCCTATTTAGTTGCCTGTTTATAACAAACATGCCTTAGGACTTGAGTGAATATCATTTGCAAAAATAACCATTTACCAATTCAATTAAGTGTATCATCTTAATGGAAAGAGACCCAGGCAGGAAAGCAAAAAAAGAGAAAAAAAAATTACATAACAATGTCTATAATATAATTTTATTTATATATATATATATATATATATATATATATATATATATATATATATATATATATATATATATATATAAACACCTCTGCAGTACGCAACTGGACACTTGGCCTTGCCGTGAGACTAGTTTCTATAGAACTATGCATGAGTTTCAGGAGTAAGTGGAAGCCAGCAGAATTGAAGTATTTATTCACAGTGGGATCTCGAAACCATTTGCTAAGTGCATGGGCTGTGACATGAAATTACATACACAATAGCTCAAGCGTACATATATCTGTCAGCCTCTCTCTCTTTCTCTCTCTCTCTCTCTACACACACACACACACACACACACACACACACACACTCTTCCTCATTTTCCATCCTCCATCCTCAGTTATGTACATAACAAAGAATGTCTCAGGTCAAGCAAGCTACGCCGAGTCAAACTTGTTTCAAAGCATGTGTGTCAGAACAAAACTGGAAAAATAGATGTTAGTCATTAGAAATGAAAGTGGGTTTTACGCTTTAGCACAGAGTATCACACCTTGCAACAGAGGATAGAACCTTACACAACACATTGAATCATTTAGCATATACACAACTACTCAAGAAATCCATACACAGGAAATAAAAAATGACTTGAGTGGTTGTGATGATGAGGAAAAATAAATAAAATTCTGTACGTACAGTTGTTTTGTAAAGCAGAACCACAATTGGCAGAAATGGAAGCAGCCAGTGGATGTTATACGTACATACATACATACACACACGCACACACACACACACACACACACACACACACACACACACAGTGGAGAAGGCCCTCTTCCACTGGGTGACAATTCGTCCACGGTTCAGACGAAAGCAGTGTGCTCCCTCCTCCTCTCTTCATTATTGATAAACAAGAACATCTACACTGTACCTGACAGAGAGAGCAGTGGTCAAAGATAAAGAATGTCGTGAAGAACTAAAGCAGCCGTATGAAGCAGAGGTATATGATGCATAAAGGAAAATGGCAAAGGTCATCAAGCCGCAAGCTTGGTTTTATGGTACTGCATGTTTTCATTAGGCGGTGGGCCCAACTTTAGGGTCAGTAAAGTCTCACTCGTAACAGGCAGTTTACTGTGGACAGACAGGACGATAGTCCTCCTGAGCCAAACAAGCTGCTTCTATACTGCCTTGCTAGTGCTATCGCTTCTACCCACTGAATAAGTGACTGAATAACTTGCTGGCTGGATGGCTGACAGACACCCTGCTCCCCCGCGGCTCCTGGCTCAGCTTTGTCTGTTCAGGCCGTGCACATCATTCTACCTCCACCACTCTTGCCTTCACTCTGCATTGCATCGCTCACTTTGTTTTTTTCCTTCCTTTTCTCAGTGCTATAGCACTGTCCTGTCTTTTCACTTTGGAATAAATCCTTTTCATCCCTCTGGCTCATTCTGCTCTTCCTTGACTATTTTTTTTCTACTCTAGTTCTTTTTCTGTCTGACTTCTTCATCCCAGCCCTGTGTGCCATCACTTCTCATGGTAATTGTAGTGGGCATGTTTTTTTTATCCTGGCATGCAATACTGGATCTTTGCGTCGGGTGACCACAGTGACAGATCTGCAGCCTGTGCCTGAGCATAAAATGTAAATCAGATGAGTTGGAAAACATTTTTCAGGCAGGTCTAGAATCAGTACCTAGGAAATATCTTGATCTATTCCCCATCATGCGTGCTCGCCCCCAAAAAAACCCTTTCAGACGTCACTCTGTGAATGACTTTGGAAGTGTAAATCCAGAGTCTGGCAGCATCGCTTCAGAAACAGCCTGATCCTTTAATTCATGGGTAAATCAGAAGTGCACAGCTGAAGCAAAGTGTTAGGTACTTCTTCAAATGTCCAAGGCAGGCTGTGCGTGTGTTACCTCATCCATCACAGTGTGGATGTGTGTATACATCGGTCCCATGGCATGTCAGCTGCTAACATAATGTGATTATGCTTCCTATTTTCACCTCCCTAACAACACTTGGAGGTGAGAGTCTACCAAGGAGTCAGAGAGGATATTTCAGGCTGGGTGTGATCCATTCCCTGAATTATAAACAAAGCTACATGTTAAAAGTGCGAGGAAAACCATGACAACCCCGCCTCCGGACCCAAACACAGCTGTGTTTCCAGATTTTTAGTTGCCAACATTCACCTGTACCTCCCCTTGGGTGAGGGGGTGGTAGAGTGGTGGTGGTGGGGTCATTTCCCAGCTTCTCTTTCCACTGCCACTTAGGCTGCTACTGATGAGCTCATTGGTCAACAAAGCTGTCAGCACGCAGTTTATTCATAGTTGAGAGGGTGAGAGACCAACCTAATTTATGTCACACATTAAAGGATTAAAATGCAGTCCTGCGATATGAGGGACTGCCATTAGCACGTCAATCTGTCAGGAGGATCACTCAGCATGTTACCAAAGCAATGTCGGCCATATGGAAGACAGAAGGTCAAGCACCAGACACAAAAACAAACAATGGGGAGTATACAAATATTATGATAATTTGATGACTGTGTCCATCATAACACACAGCAACAACCAGCTGGATTGAATTACTGATGGGAATTTTGTGTAGCAGAACAGAAGAAGAAGAAAAACAAACAAAAAAAAAAATCTGCAGGGAAAGATGTGAGAGGAGGCAAATTAGGCTCCAAAACTCTACACCCCCCCATATGCATTTTAAAAGAAAGCTACTCTTGTAAAAGTATTGCTAAAATCAGAGCAAAAGTTAGCATTTATTATGCTTAGGATTTATTTTGCTAGAAAACTGCAATGTGATGCTCAAAGGTATGTATAACTGATTAGACCACCAGTATTTTCAAAGTGAAATGAGGACACGTTACAGCTTTTAAATGAGGTTTTTTTTTTTCTCATAAAGACTAATCAGAGCTACAGTGGGGTGGGGAGACTGCAACAATTAGTAAACATCAGGCATGTAGGATGTCGCAAAGCAGAACAAAACGATATGAGGAGAAGACAAAGATAACTAAAGCAATTAAAAGTAGAAAGAAGCCATTCTTTGTATGTTACTACTGCTGTATTGTATGTATCAGAGTTGCCGTCTCACAGGGCTGCGGTGAACTGAGAGGGCGGAGGTGAACAGCCTATTGTCTTCAAGGCTCAATAGGAAGCAGGTAAGATGAAACTCTGCACAACAATACATTCCTACTATCAGTTTTCCCGTAAAGGAAGGAGTGGGAGGTGTTACTGATGAGGAAAGGAATGAGCCCGTGGCCGAAAGAAAAGAGAAAGAAGTTTTGCTCTGTAAGGTCTATAAAAAGGGACTGTGGAGCAAAAGAATAATAAACAGGTGGGGATTTTGATGAGGTTATATATTCAGGGTTGTTTTCTGGCACTCCCTCCTCTCCTTCCTTCGTACTGACTGCTTATATCAACTTTGATTATTCTCCAAAGGACAGTCACTATGACAACTTGCCTTGGGAACGTGGCGTATTGTTTTGACGCTGATTGATGAATGAACGAACGGCTAACAGACAGAAAGACATACAGCTCAAGGAGACAGATCAAACAGGAGGGGACACATAACCTGATATTTCTCCTAGAGTCAGTCTGTTAAATAAAATTAAGCAAAATCCACTCAGAATCTGTGGCTGGCTGGAAGCGAGCAAACACGCAAGGTAAATATATGAATAAAAGTGGGTACTTCTGGGTAAGTCGGGAACTCTAAAATCCAAACAACTGATTTTCCACTAGAAAGACATGCGCAGGCAACACTGATAACAGCGCGCACATGACACAGTTAAAGTTTTGAAATAACGCAAAAAGCGTTTAAAGCACAACATCCTGATTACAGCAACAGCACTCACATGATTTCTCTTACCCTTTTTTTAGTCACAAAGAAATCTAATAAAGCTATAAACATCTAAGAGCTGTGAACAAAACAATCCAGGCTGTTTCTGTGCTAAAGCAGTAAGCTGTGAAACCTGCAGATAAAAAGGTCTAAAGGCCACAAGGGGACCAATTGCCAACATTTAGTTATAGGCGCGCATACACCCGTCCTTAATTGCTTTTTCAGCAATTACTGGACTAATAAATTTAATGGCCCTAACCAGTTATATTTATTACATGTAAAATTATTTGTTTTCTTTCGGATAGCTTAATTTAATTCTTACTAGGCCCCAACAATAAAACAATAATTTACTGACCAAGCATAGATGCAAAACATTCACAGAGTCCAGCTCTTTAAGTGTGAGCATTTGCTGCACTTCCCATTTTTATAAGGATATCCTATAAATGATATCTTATAGGACAGTTAGACTCTGCAAAAATGCATTGACTTGGGGAAATTTTGATGGGTTTTTTTTTCCAGCATGCAAACATAATTTTAAAAAAATTCAGATGTTTGACCAATAATGAAAGCAGCCAGTCTTTCCAGCCCTTATGACATATTATTACCATTATGACACAACGCTTCAATGAACCGTGAACAAGTTCATATCTGTTCCCTAGTAAAACAGCACAGAAACTCAAAATTACAAGATTACAGCTTCTACCACTGTCAGGTCATTGCTACTCAAAACAAAACCTCTGCTGCCTGTCAGTCAAACTGATTCACACAATGCAACTAGGAAGCAATGAGGTAATTAATAACTATCTATTTAAAGATAAAGCTCTCCACTGAGAGCAGAGCTCAGCAGTTAGATGTTAGTACTGAGGATAAACACTTTTACCCATCTGAGAGGTGAACAGCAGAGGATCAAGTTTCCCCTCAATAACAGTATGAGCCCTGGTTTTAGCCTGTAATGGCTCAGCAGTCACAATGATGCTACAATTGATCTGACTCTCAGAAGATTGAAGCCACTTCTCAGAGATCGTAAAGCGGAGCACAACAACAAACACACACTCTCACACACAGACGCAGCAGCCAACACACAAGCTGCTGGAGCAGTCTCCTGTCAGGTCGTCATTACATTGGATGCGAGCTGCCTTTGTTTACCATCTACCCCCTTAAGGCAGAGTGACAGATAGAGGATTGGGAAGTGAGGAGTAGATAGATAGATGGGGGTATGAACAGGCAGAGATGGCCCTGCCATGCTCCAGTAGCAGGCTTCAAGGACAAGACAGGCCCTTCAATATCACAGCCTCTGTGTAATTAGACAGTGCTCTGTCATGCACTAAAGAGTTTCTCCTATTTGTGTCATATTAAGCGCAGCATGGGTATCCCTTACTGTGCTTTGCCATTGAGACTTAATGTAAAAGGGGAGCAAAGGGGGATTTGTACAAATTTAATTACATTCATAATTCGCCCATCTTTAGCTGTAATCACTCGGGGTTAAGTTAAGTAAATCCCCTTCTCAGCTGGCCACCCACACCCTGTGTTGCCTTAATAAGCAGTGGACTGTCTGGTTTTTCAGGGGAATTTTATTGGCAGGCTGAAACTCTCTAAGAGAAAGTAAACAAAGTTCTTGGTATGCACTAGTGAAATATTAACAGATACACTCTTTCTACTAAAGTGTTGTGTGCTTTGGTTTGGAGTACTGAAGTTCACGTTTGTGTGTATGCGACTGTCTGCCAGCGTATGATACTGTGTCTCCGAAGCCACCTGCAGTGTCTCCGAAAGGCAGGGAAAAGGAAAAAAAGTGCCGCTGTGTACATCTTTGTGTGTCTGTTTTTGAGTGTTTGCCTGTGTGTGCTTGGCGCACCTCACAGCCAAATCGTGGCACAGGCAGGCAGCCTTTCGACAGGGAGGGAGAGGAGTGAAGCAGATCAAACACAAGCCAACTAATCACAGACGCTGGCTAATTAGCGCAGTCCTCAAAGGGGAACCAGGAATGAGTGATGATTCCCCCTTATGAATTTCCCAATGACGCTCAGCCGTATGCCACCATGAATACTCACGGTCACAGAGAACACAGAGCAGAAAGGCTAAAGTGCAAACAGAAACACCTCTGGCCTTGTTGTAATCTTATCATCTGAGAGCGAGGGAGGGGGGGGGGGGCAAAGTGGCGCTCAATATCTTTTATCAGAGTTTCAGTCGAGCACACAACACACACATACGTCCTCATTGTCACAAATTCTCACACATGCTCACTGCAATACTTTATCTCAGCATCCTCAAATTAGGCTTCATGTAACGTTTCCCATTAAGGGATTTCTGGAGCGATTAAATCCCAAGCGTGGTGATATTCCAGCCTCTAGAGTAAAGCACAGGTTGATGTTCCTGTGAGCAAGCTCCGAGTGCTGATTAGCAAGTGGATCTGCCATACTGATCCCAGATTTCCAAAAGATCAGAGGCAGCCAATTACAGATGTGACACGCACGTATTTGCACACACTCACAAGTGCACCCTGCCACACCGATGCAACAGCACGCCCATCCAGAAACAGATTTCTCCAGGCTAAAGTCATCACAGTGGCATGAACCCCCCTCTTGCTTCTCCTCTAATATCAGATGAGAGGGTCCCTGTCAGAGGATGCTCAGTTCACCAGCCAACCCCTTACTGAGACAGAGGCAGAGATAACAGATGAACACAGAGAGAGCTAATAAAGATTCTAATAAGTCTATCCAAAAAAGCACAGGCCACAGAGGGGACTCAGCCTAAATAAAACCCACTCCATCACTCTTCAAGTGTCCAAGTCCCATTTTTATCTCTATACATCTTAAGCTAAACATAGAAATTCTAATTCCAGCGCTGAGCCTGGCTCTGAACAACAGTGTCACTGGCAAAATGAACAACAGAAGCAAACATTCGCCATTCACATTTCTCTCATTTCTACAGATTTATGGAGGAAACAATGCCCTCCCTCTACCCTCTGCAGAGCTGCCATCAATGGCCAACATTTGTTTCACATGATTACAGTGCGACAGTTGGCATTCATGTGGCAGACAAATACACAGATTCCAGACTTATTGTTACGACATTAAATCCTTACATGCTTTGAACATTAACAGCCGCATCAAGGAAGCTGAAAAGTAAAGCAAATTGGAAAAGGCTGGTCAGACAAGACAAAAAAAAAAAAGACATCTGAAAGCAAAATTAAACTTGCCAATTTACACATGAGCAACGCTGAAGCGGGGAACAAAAAGACACATAGATAAATAAGAACATAAGAGACACTGGAGGGGGAGACAGCGAGAAATGTGGGGGTGGGGAGGAGGTGGGGTAGGGGGGTGTACTGCAGAGCAAAGAAACAGCTGCTGAGCATCACATCTGCTCCAAGTGGAGTCATCAGCAAACAGACAGACTGGAACCAACCCACTGAGGTAAGCCCCAGGGGAAGTGAGGGGTGGACACAGGAAGTGTGTGTGTGTGTGGGAGGAGGGGGGGGGGGTGTCATATGGCAAAGCAACAAGAGGATGAGATGCAAAGGATACAATTAAAGAGACGACAGGTGGAAGAAGATGAAATTGAGATGACGGTGTAAAAAAGCTGAGAGAGCTTTACTCTTTCCCCAAATGGAGGTGATGGAGTTGGGTGGGGCAGGTTGGTAGATGACTTTGCGTGGAACAGGAAACTCAAATCACTTGCTGTCTTTTTCCTTCTCCTCCTTTACCCACCCTTCTCACCCCATTCCCTGACATCCTTCCTCTGTCTCTATGCCTCCCTCCCCCTCGCCTTCTTTCTCTTCAGCAAGACTGACAGAACAAGAGATGCCTGTGAGAGTAAAGATGAAAGGCCTGTGAGGGAGGTGTGTGTGTGTGTGTGCATGCATGTCTATGCACGAGGTGAATGAATGACCCCTCTATCCCTCATCCCCACTTTTGAGCCACCCTGTCCTTACACAATAGGGAAAAAAAGAGGGGGGAAATACATATAACGGCACAGGGGCCATGTAGAGGTCACACTAGTTGCCGTATGTGTGTGTGTGTTTCATTTCTCTGTTTGCACTCACACCATGCACCCACGTTAGAAAATGAGACACATCAAACATCGCTCTAACAAGGCTGCCACAGCAGGAATACCATCTTATGCCTAGCTTCGTGTCCTGTAGTGTACACCTATGGCCTGTGGAGAAGAACCCTGAGGAGAGGTAGGGACCCTGAGAAGTGCACATTGTTCATTCATGATAGCAGCCACTGGCAGCGAGGGCAACCCCGTAGCAGAGTAAGCGATGTCATTTGGCAGCAAATGAAGGGGAAAGAGCAAAGCCGTTTCTGCATCTCTCTGAGGTCTCACAGCTAGCTCTAACATTAAGTTAGCCTGGGTGCGGGACAAAGCTCAGTTTGTGCTCACGTCTCTGCATGGCAAAATAAACATAGCTGCTGCGTCGCAGTTTCCTTTAGCTCGCCTTCTCCTTTCCTCTTATCTTGCCTTCTTTTGTTGTCATCCCCGCTGCTTAAAAGAACAATCTACCCACACAGCATGCCCTTCCAAAATATTTACTCACTCAGTACTGGCTGAATACAAAGGCCATTCTCTGACCCCCTCTTAGGTCTACCATTCAAACAAACTATGCATGCACACGAATTTGCAGACTGCACCTGCTCTTAATCACACTTTCCTCTCTACATCGTGCACACCCGCACACACTTGTTTACTGCAGGGAGTCCTCCTTTTCTTCCTACACCTAACTGGTTTGTGCCTTTGACTGATCTTTAAGTTGCTGAAGAAAAACAAGTACAGAAGCAACAGTAGTCACCCCACCTTTCCTGCGGCAGGGAGTGTGTTTCTGCTGCTCGCATCCTCACAAGCACCCCTCTGATTCAATACCCCTGACACTGTCTTAACACCTTTTCCTTTGCAGCCTGTGCCCTTCTCTCCTCTTCTACTCTCTGCCTCTCTCTCCTATCTCAATCTGTCACCTTACATTCTCCCCTCGGCCTTCCTTAATCTATTTCTCATTGCATCTTCCCTGCTAACCAATTTTCAAAGCAGCTTTTCCAGCTAATCCAACATTTTCTGTTTTTAGCATGCAAACCCAAATATAAGTTCATTAGCAATCAAGTGCTGAAATCAGTTGCACTGCTGCAAAGCTCTGGCTTTTCCTGGCTTCTCATTCATTAGCATATGTTTGAAAACCAAGTCTAAATGAAATGATCAGAGTTGATGAACTACAAACAAAGACCTAGAATTAATTCTATGATGTGGCTGCATGTCATGCTTGTTTTTAATGTGTTGCACTTATAATTTGTTTTTTTTTAACTAGGCGCTTAAAAATAGATGCAAATGAATGGAGAGTCAGAAAATCCTGGGTGCCCTGAGTAATGACACGTCCCCAGGGTGTCTACTGTTTTCGGGTGATTGTTCACAAACTCCTGTGGGGAATGTGCATGCTAATAAGTAAAATGTTCCATCAAAGCGAAATGCTGCACTGAGTCTTCCGTCTTGCAGCTCTACAGTATCCTTGACTTATCTGCAGCCTTCCCACCATCCTCGCTGATGGGGGGATATGGTTCCATGCGCTGCACCTGTGTCTCATTACAGCCACTGATGGTTCAGTAACAGGCTTCTCTCTTTCGCTCACCATTGTGCTCTCACTCTTTCCCTCCCTTTAGCTACTGCCAGCATACATTTACCTCCAACAGCATGGCCTGCACTCATCTCTTCCCCTTGCTCATCTGAGTGCATGCATTCACATGATCTCTGCAGCCCCATTTCTCTTGTCATGTCTACCATTACAGACTTGGCACGAATAGGTTTTTTGCCAACTGTTAGGCGATTCAGTTTTTTTTTCTTCTTTTTTTTGCTAGGCTGATCAATTCCTTCAATTTTTCCTCCAAGCAGCCTATTACTAAACCAGGACATTTACAGTTTTCAGCATGCAAGCCCTTGTCAGTATTATTCTGATTTAACTTTGCAGCTCCCATATTCTCACTGTAAAAACAATTCCACGGCTGGAACTAACAATTACTATTTCATCTACTGATTCACTATTACTACTCATTGTTCAAAGAAAAATCAGCAAATCACCACCATTCATATGTTGGAAGTAGGAAATGTTTTGCATTTATCCTACAAATCATTTTATCAAGACATTCCAGACACAAACACGTACACTGACGAGGCTCTGTGTTTGTATGTTGAACATAAACAGAAAAATCTAAACAACACAAATCCTGGCATATGCAAAGGTTTTGTGATTGTGTCCAAAGGGTTAAATTTTAACTGTACCTGTCAACAGCTATTGTTTCCAACTGACTCTCGCTTGTCCAGATGTTGCTTTACAAGGTTCGGATGTTGACTTTTGGGATAAGGTTGCAGGTAAAGTTTCCTTCATGTAAACCCTGTTTGTGCTGCTCAGTGTAACTGTGCACCCTCCACTGCTGTGTCAGCGAAGTCATCCGACGGCTCCTTTGAAGTCATTTGGAGGATTTTCCTTTGCCTTTTAGCCCAGCAGAAGCACAGTTTTATCTGAAATTGTTCTTAGCCATTCCCCATTCCCTTTTACTGCCATTTAATAATGACATTTCAGAAGGTGGAAAGTTAGAAGTGTTTTGATATCCTTCTATAGTGTCCCCCTGCTTTGAAAGCATCAGCTAGCTTCATTTTCAGATCAGTCAGCTTAGAGGAGGCCGTGATTGTTGAGTGTTAACACACAGTTTGAAGAATCAGAAAATTTAATCGAGCTCCAGAATTATCATCAGCTCCTGCCTAATGAATCAATTAAAGGTTAATGCTTTGGCAACATGAACACATAGGATGTTTGCGTGAGGATGTGCCACAGAAGTTTTTTTTTTTTTTTGTAAAAACTCACTGAGCCAGCAGTGCTCATTCAGCGTAGGATTGTGTAACTCATAGGTTTAAAAAAAAAAGAAAAAGAAAAGAAAAAAGCTTTCAGTTTGGGATTGTGTTGGGTTTCCAGGATTTGGATCCAAAAACTTCACAGTGAAAGTTTTCAATAGACCACAGCAGATTATGTAGGGGATAAAGTTGCTAAGAAACTGCCAGCTGATACTGGCAAAATAAAGGCAGACGTTAAAGTGATTTAACATATAACAACAATTTAATTTTAAACAAACAAAACTAACAAAAAAGCCCACAATGATTACTTTAGAAGCCATTTCTATATAAAAGGGCTGAATGCATACTGGTCTACTTTTATGTTTTAAGAAAAGCCAGAGTAGCCAGTTTTATTGATTACAGCGGGAGCATAGTGTTGCAGCACCTGTTCTGCAAATGATCCGCACATGTTACGTGTTGTGTACCCACGGGCTAATGAGCTAATGAGCTAATTAAGTTCAGTGACTTTAAGTAGTACTTTAAGTAGAACGGTGCCCAAAGTTCTACACTTGCACAATTATAGTTACATTTTTTTCTGTTTTTTAAGCTCATCAAATTAGAAGAAATAATTTCACCACCTGCCATCTGTTAACAGGGTGTCCTTTTCTTTTTACTAGAAGAAAAAAAAAAAAGCTATGCCCAAACCTTTTCATCAAACTCTAAGTTAAAGTTCACTTCAACAGTTTATTATTTTCATCACCACCACTGT
This sequence comes from Pterophyllum scalare, assembly GCA_024447675.2. Classification (NCBI taxonomy): domain Eukaryota; kingdom Metazoa; phylum Chordata; class Actinopteri; order Cichliformes; family Cichlidae; genus Pterophyllum; species Pterophyllum scalare. The sequence continues at coordinate 13,079 of JAMQGT020007851.1, forward strand.
AATATTTCAAGGATTCTTTATTGTCATTCGCATTGCATTCGCATGCAGTGGAACAAAGTTCTGTCCTCAGGTCCCAGTGTTGCCCATGTAATAGTTATGAAATTCAACTAATTCAAGCTGTATGATCTGTAGTATTTCAGGCTACAAGTCTTACTGTGCTAACCTCTTATGAATTATGAATCAACAGGCAGGTACACAGCTGGATTTCAACTCCAGGCTCTTCACTGTAACCTCACGCACAGAAAAGAAAGAAATGAAAAGCTTTTTGTTTGTACCCGTTTTCTATTTAAGAGCTTCTACATTTTTACCAAAATAAATCTTTAGTAATGATGAAAAATGTCTATAAAATAATCTAAAAAAGAAAATACATAAAACAGCCAACAATTACTAATAAAAAAAACAAACAAGTTCTTATGTGTTAAGTATGACATTAAAATCGATCCCTGTTCCATCGAGATAAAGTCTAATTTTGAAAATAATCAGTCTGGCATAACTGTCATATCACAATCAATGAGGTATTCTTTTAAGACCAATTAACCCCAGTGTCAGAATTAAAAACTCCAGTGCATCTATTATTCATGACAAATTAATGTAATACTATGTTATGAGTCTACTATGAGTCTTAAAACCAGATGCTGGGCCAAAAAGACAGTCTAACATTAGCTTTGATGACTCCTGAGATAGCCGGCTCTACAGTCTGATGGTTTCAAGATGCGTAGAAGGGACTGAGTGGCTATAACCATTAGAAGATCATGGACAGACTCCCTCCTACGCCGCACATATTAATTCTTCTAATGCAGCAGGGCTCAGCTTGTCACACATTGACACTGCATAATTATGTCATCTACAAGGGACAAGCTTTTTAAAAGGGCAGATGCACAGTGCCACAAAGAAGATTTGTCAATGGACATGTCCAAAAATGCCAATATATGGCTGAAGAAAGGTTTACTTTTAGTTAGTTAGGACCTTAAGTTCACAATATTGTAACCATGTTATATCTATGGACAACAAAAGGCTAAGCTGTCTTAATATAGTTGGCGAGTCTTCCATGGAAGGACCGTTTTACAATAACGAACCAGTCAATTCTGTAAGTATTATTCTGAGTGACAAGAGCGTCCATCAAATGCCCAGATCCTCTCACCCATGGCTTCTTGTCATCCATCAATCCATTCTGACAGCCCTACCTCCACCTATGTAAATAAACAACAGAAGGGAAGAAAGGAGAAGCAGGGGAAAGGGATGAGGAAATCAAAGTAGGACAGTCAAAGCAGAGACAAGCAGGACAAGTTGGGTTTAGAGAAGATAAGGGAAAGGAGACAGGAGGCGGGGGGGGGGGGGTGAATGACTGTAAAATGAAAAGGGGGGAGGAAACGGGTAGGGAGACAGGAAGCAAACACAATTGGTTGAGGTGATGAGGTGGTGAAGTCATCAGGAAGGAATGAGGAGGAGAGATAAACTGGGAGAGAGGGGAACTGACTGACACAGGGACAACAGCCAAGTGAGCAGACACACAAGATGGAGTCATGTAAAGTTAAAAAAAAAAAAATGCAAAGACAGAGGAAAGTGGAGGGAGGCACAGGAAGAAAAAAAAAACATCAATGGAGGACATTAATAATCCATCTCAGATAAAGCAATTCAGTGTAAAAAGAAAAGAATTCACTAGAGGAGACTGTGGAGGAAAAGGACACAAAAGAATAAGAGAAAGTTAGTAGGAGGAGCCTGAGGATCTCCTGTTAAAAAACAAGAACAACTGAGAACACTTGTGTTAGTTTACACAAGCAGAGGAACCTTATCCTTTCCTCAACTCGCCCCCCACCCCCCCAACCCCCCCAGGCTGTGTCTATTTAAATGTGTGCTTAAATGGCGAGTGCTACTGCTCTAATCGCAGCTGGCATCATAGAACATTTCTGCTCTACCTTCCCCCCCCCAGCATTCACTCATCTTCTGTCGCTCAGACCCAGCACACCCTCAACACACACTCGTGTGTGTGCCCTGCATGACTCTACCGTGCCAGAGGGAAAAAAAAAAAATTAATTCATGAATCACTGGTGCACAAATCAGCCGCAAGCTTGTTGCAAGAAGAGGAAACTGGGAAGAAGAGACGAAGAAGAAAAAAAAGGACCAAAATAAACGGTGAAAGTGTCTCCTTTAAAAGCTTTTAAAAAGGAGGAGGATTCAGGAGATGGCTTCCAGCAACCTGAGAGAGCAAGCACACACCCAGAGGGCCACAGTGACAAGTAGTAGTCAGCAGAGAAGATACTCCCTCTCCTCTCATATCCCCCTCCTTTCTGGCTCTTCCTAAAGAGGCCAAGACTGAAAGCCAAAACAGCAAGCAGCCAAGTAACAAGCAAGTGCATGATACAGCCACAGCATAAACATGTGTTTGCACATAGGAAACATCTTGCTTTTGATACAAAACAAAAACTCTTAAAAGGTGTGCAACAGCACCTTGTGCACGAAGAAAACTTGTTAAAAAGGCACCACAGTGCTCCATCCAGATGAAGAAAGAAAAAAAAAAGCCCCTCCATCAACTTCCATTTCAAGACAAACTATGCAATCATCTCTTGTTACAGAGCCACTTTCCCTCTAGGGCCACTGCTCAAAGGCAGGTCTGTCCATTGATACAGGTGTGGTGCAGAGGGAGAAGGGGAAGGGGAGGAAGGACAATGGATGGCCTTTTCAATGTTCTCCCTCAGTTCACCTGGATTTGGAGGAATGGAGGCTGAAAGGAAGGAGAAGGAGGGTTTCTAAGCTTGACTGAGAACAATGGTCTCTCTGTTTTCGGTAACACCAAGTGCATCATTTTGTCTAGCATCAGCCAGCTGACTGCCTGGGCTAAAAACAGCATCTCCGGATTGAATGTTGAACTCTTCTTGTCCAAATGTACGTTTAGCAGTTAAAATGCATCAATTTATTGTCAAACAAGACTTCTAACCTAAGATGTTTCCATTATTTGAAACCAACGATTATGTATTTATTAACATATTGTTTTGTACTACAAAATTGAGAAAAATCATTTTAGGGCTTCAACATTTTATCCATTGTTAATTACTGACACTGATTTTTCCAGTGATCATTTTTGCCTTGTTTTTTTTAAAATGTCCAAAAGTAATGGAGGAAAAAGGTGACATCTTCATAACCCATTTTGCCTGAACAACAGTCCAAAGCCAATAACATTTAATTAAGGAAAATGACAAGAAAATTACTAAGACGAAACCAATGCCTGAAAATATTTGTCTTGCAAAAGCACCTCATTTACAATTTAAAGTAGCTGTGTTGAAAAGTGAGTGAAAAAAAAAAACTATATTTTTATCACAGGCATGAACCTGATTGGATCCTATGAAATAAACTCTAATGCATTATCACTTTTCACGTGAAAAATCTTTAAACATTACAATTTTCACAGGACCAGCATGACTTAACCAGCATTAACCCCCACAGTATTAACTCCCACAGCTGTACACGACTAATTAACATATCATTACATGCACACATTTTGAAGCGCTCTCATTCTATATTTATGCACATGCTTAACCAAATGCTTTCTTAATTAAAAACAAACACGAAACAGATAAACAGATATCAAAGATTGTGTTTTGCCACAATCTTGGCTAACATATCTAGCAGGTAGTAACTTAGCTACAGTGATGAAGGAATCCCACTTCTCTGCCAGTTAATCCTCCTACTATGTCTGTGTTTACATTCATGCACAGAGCTGCTGTTCTTTTATGACGTTTGCTCTCTTTAATGCCATATCACAGCTCTAGAAGTAATTAATAAGAGCTTAAGGAGCATTAACAGTGACTGGTGTGGCGACAGTGAAAGCGAAGGGTAGTTAGGTTATCATGAAAAGGAAAGTTAAAAAGTCCAAGACCAAAGACGTTACACCCATGGTCACTGTGAGGGCACTTACAACATACACGGGCATTTCCATTTCACTGCTGTGGAGATTCAGTATATCTGAACGCGCATGTGCCAACAATCTGTTTGTTTGCGGTTATTCTTTTTCAATAAAAAAAAAGTTCTAAATGTGTGAACAAAATGAAAGTGTTCACGGAAAATAAGCAGCGAGATGGACAGGAAAAACAAGTGTGCAGAACTGTTTAATAAGAATATTTCTGTCTAAATGTCCCAGGCAATCTCCCAGACAAAAATCACGCAAACTTTCAGAAAAAAAAAGGCCAGTTTTCTGCTTAAGTTTCGGACTGTATTACTTTTTTTTTCTCTGGGAATTAACTCTTCAGACGTAATCCCATTTCTGCCTCAGTGTGAGATTCTTGTTAGATGAGTCAAGCTATATTACCAGCCTAGTCACCGCCTGCGGGGTAGACGAGTGTGTGACAGCATCTAGCAGCAGGGGAGTGGACACCGTCATCCTGATCCTAGCATTGCACGACAGGTTAGTTCTGCTGAAATGAAATAAAATCCTGCATCTGTTTCCATTTCCCCATCTCACCAAGTTGCTCCTTCCTTAGCTCGCTCGCTCCGTTGACTTTGTTATGTCCCTTCTCCTTTTCTGTCCTCTGTACAGTAATCAAGTGATTCAACCATCAAATCAGCCCAACATCCCTCAGCACTCATGTGTGTACAAAGCATGCACTGTTTCTGCTCTGCGCGTGCGTTTGTGGTTGTGTGCGAGGGGGTGGTGGTGATTGTCGTTCTGCAGGCTGGGCAAGGGAGATGAGGGTGATGAGGATAATAAGAGGAAGGTTTGAGGTGGGGCAACACACTGTAAAAGTGTCACAGCAACTTAACCTTCAAAAAATGCCCACTAGGGTGGAGGAGGTGGTGTTGTTGCCATTAGAGGAGAAAGAAGGAGAAAAGTGTACAAGAGAGAGAAAGAATGATTGATGTGTGCAAGAAAGGAAAAAAAAGGGAAAGACGACCTTGTTAGGAATGGAAGGAAGGTACAGATGCCTGTAAATGTCTGTAGGGACGGCTGGGGTTGTTAAGGAGTTATCAGAAGAAAGTAGAGCGAGAAGCATGAGGAGCAAATGAGTAAGAAGAGGGAAAGTAGCAAAGGCAGTTTGGATAGGCTTAAAGAGAAACTCTGTGGCTGACATAGGTGGAAGAGACAACTAGGGAATTGGACGGCGGGACAGAGACAGAAAACGCGCTACATAAGAGAAAGAAAAAGAAAGAGAAAGACAGAGAGCCTAAGAGGATAGAGGAAAGTAACAGACATTCCAATTATAGAAGGAAAAGGAGGAATTAATGACTGAGAAACAAAGTGGAGGAGAACAAAAAACAGGATGAGTGAAGAAAAAGAGATACAGTAAGGCACAGCAGTTTGCTGAGCAGATGGATCAATTATGCGGACCGAATTACAGAAAGGAGGAAGTTGGTGCATTAGGAGAGAACGTGAACAAAGAAGGCAGAGGATGAATGAATCAAGACAGAGGAGTGGAAGTAAAGGCACAAATGTGACAGGGGGAAGAGTTGTTGGGGGGGGGGGGCAAGTGGCCTATTAGAAAGCAGGCAATCAGTTTAGCAGATGAATGAGACAAATCACTTCAATGAAGGAGGCAATACTCTCCCTAAGGAGCGACAAACAAACAAACCCTGGCACACCCTGTTGACAAAACACTGGGTTGATAACTGAATAAACCTGCTGCCTCCATTTGACCTTAATGTGATGTTTGCTTCAGGGGAGGATTTAAATGCTGCTGTTTCAAGGCTCTGGGGACTAATGACGACTCTGCTGCTCGTTTATCAGCGTAGCGTGGCTGTACATTTTGAAACCAACAAGTGAAACTTTAGATATCAGTGACGAGATAGAACCGCAGGATCGCAGAAACACTGCTCGACTTATGAAACACAAGAGCACTCAAGACATGCTTTTATTCTGAAAAAAATAAAATAAATTAAATAAATAAAACCTGTTGTACGCTCTGTCTGCAATGGCAGAATCGGTTTTCTTATCTCATATTTCCGAGATCCTATCTGTGTAAGAATACTACATTTTCACATTACGGTGTGTAAATTCGCAGTGTTGCTCTGATAAGGCTAGTGGGATCACAAGGGATAGCTGCCTGAATTGAAAGCAGTTTGTGTGCACAAGGTTTTTGAGGAGCACGACTCTGTGCCCAGCTACCAGAGCCTTGACAAGACCCTGTCACAACAAATTCAATTTCCCTCTGTGAATTGGACATGACCTTGTCAAAGTCAGATGCGATGAAGACGCAACACGTCTCCGTTTGTGTGTATTAACAGTGGTGTGCAGACAGGTAACAAAAGGAACAAAATGTTGCACGCATGTAACACATGCTGATAGAGGGAGCAAAATGTGTGAAAAGAGAGACACAGGCAGTATTACCAACAAAACCAGCTCGACATTTCGCAAAGTAGGGGCAGAGAGGACGTGCAGAGGGATTAGCAGGAGAACAGAGGGAGAGATGTTTTGCGGTGCTGCCATGTCGACAGTGCAAGCCCTAAATGTTTTCAATATCACATAAGGGCACTGCATCATCCACCATTCAATACCAGATCAATAACGCAAACCACCTTCCACCTCGCAAACTACATTTAGACACATTAAGGTGACTGCTAATGAGCAGCAGTGTGCATGTGTGTGTGTGTGTGGTGAGTGAGTATATAGGGACACAAGGAGGAGGACACAGTCAAGGGCCTCTGTGCTTAGCTGCACAGAGATCTGCTGAGTGCACTATGAGGATGATTTCAGAAATAAAAGGATGTGACAAAGACAGAAGAAAGAGGAGAAGGATGACAGAGGGAGGTTACAGGCCAGGAAACAATAATAAAAAGAGAAAGGTTAGTAGAGGTAGTCCTTTACTGTCTACAACGAAGGCTCTTTAGTTATTAAATATGTGCCTAATGCTTTGAGAGAGTGAGAGAGAAGAAGAGGGGAGGGAGGTGCGACTAAATTACAAATGAGCTGATAATTCTTGGCCTCCCTGGTTCACTCCCTCACGCAGTTTTCTGCAATCCTCCTCCAGCACCTCTGCCAAGATGCTGCGGTGTGGAATTTGAAAATGTCGACAACCTCAACCCCCCCGCTCACTGCTCTGCCTCCGCTGCTCATCCTCTGTGATTTTTCTACAGCAGGGTCACAGAGACACCCATCTCCCAAGCCTAGTTAATTAAGAGGATTTTATTTTAAAGAGTTTGGCTGCCTTTCAATGGATCTTCAATTGGAATTACCGCTCATTCTCTACATTGCCTGAGCTGGAATGGGTTTGACCTGCATCCCCCTAAATTCCATCTGGGGTTTGTCAGGAAAATGCAAATAGGAAAATGCAGATTTGGCAGAAGGTATCTTGACTAATGGTGTGGAAATGTGCGTGTGACTGAAAAAATAAAGCATGCCTTATAACACTGTATACAAGATACGCTCCTGGCATGCAACTTTAGCAAACAGTACAATCTTAAAACTCTCCATTATGTAGAAACATGTGGGTGGTTAGAGTACATTATGGAACGGTATCTCGCACTGAACCTTAATCAGTGTATGTGCAAATTCACACAGATTTTATGTAGATAGCAGTTTAACCCAACACCTCTGCCAAGAATATCATCGACCCCAGAACAGTTGTGTTTTTAGAAACCCCTTAGCGGCCCCATGCATATTAATAACATTTGGCATTCCTTCTGAAAGAAGGATTTCTGCTCATTTTCCTTTGGATCAGATGGGCCTGACTTCAGCCGTCTGGCAACCCTCAGAGCCAAACACAAACATGCCGGCTGGGGGCTCCCAGTACGACCTCAACGCCAGCCGCCATCCACCCAGCATGTACAAATCAGCAGAGAAGAGCAGGGAGGGACTTCCGACACAAAAAATGGAGCCGACACAGAGCTGCTGGCTTTGGCTTTCTTGTCTCAGGAAAGCCACTATCATTATTACAAGTTGCAGGAAAAGCCTTCTTTAAGGGAGTCAATTAAATGAGCATGGAGTGGGAAAAAAAAGGATGTCTTCAGATCTGATCTCTGCAGAAGATAACAGGGTTGCTGATGAGGATAACACTCTTGCCTTCCTGAAAGAAACAGTAATGCACACATGCAGTGTCATCCTGTGATGTGTCGCCTCCGCCCTATTATTGGAATGTCATCTGACTTACAGTGCACCCTCAGGTTACTTCCCCTATGCATCACCAGCTAAATGTGCGTGTGTGTGTGTGTACTCGCTTGAGTCTGTGGTCCACTATGCGGCCTAAAATGCAACAAGATGCAGTGGTTTGTGCTCATCGACCCCCTCTGCTCGGCTCCATCCATCCAGTCTAATAATATTTGCTAAGTCAACAATAAACCTGATGGATCTTTTGTGTTTGTGGTCACTGGTAATGAAAACTCTACAAAGCAAAGTAATCTCACTAAAACCTGATTTATCAAAATAGCTGTATACCTAAAAATCTGGTAAAATGTCAAGGATCAACAATTTAATCAATTTAGCTACCACATTGGCTTTAAAATGAAAAGCGCCCTGCGCTAAAATGTTTTCAATGTGTCCGTTAAAAAGCATCGCATTTGTCACAATTTTATAGTTTGATAAGTGGTGCTTCATTTCTGAGCGACCATTAAATATTGCCTCTAAACTGAAATCACTTTTTTCAAGTCATGCACCTGGAAAAAATAACAAGTAATATTAAAAAGCTGTCTAAATCATTAGGCTCATCTGGTGAAATGCCAAACCTTCAATCATTTCACAATTTTGCTATTGAAATTTAATTGGACCACATTTGCCAAACACTGCCCACGTAGAAAGGCAAATACAATGACTCTGCATCACTCTCATGTCTCCATTAAGCCATAAATTCAAGAACACTTTTATGTCTGAATCAACAAACCCTTAATGGTGATCATAAGAGGAAGATATTATTGATGTGTCATTTAAACAGGAATGCTCCCCGAGTGTGCGTGCACATGTATGTGTGAGTGCGAGTGCTCTTACCAGCGCATATCACAGTCAGGATGAGATTTTCTTTCACACGTACAGAAACACACACCTGACCTTTTCAAAATCCTTCTGACATTTACAGGGCTGGTGCAAAGGGGTGAGGACAGCTCATTTACATAATGATAGGACCAAACCTGAACAGCCATTAACACAAAAAACTAAACCAAGACTGAAACTCCTCGCTCCGCTGAGACTAATGAGATACTAAGGACTTGCTTTTTTCTTCCCCTTTATTAGCAATGAAAAAAAACTCATGATCCATCAATTACATTCCTCTTAATAGACAGAGTCTAGTGCTCTTCCTCTGTTGTGATGATGAATTGTTCCAGACTTGGCAGGAATACACTGTTCACACCATGTGGAGGGAAACTGTTAGACCTAACAGTTTGAACTATTGCACACTAAGGAGTGCCAAAGGAAAGATCACTACATTCTAGTCAATCAGGATCCAAGCTAAGCACGTCTGTGTGTATGTGTGACTGAACAGGGTGAGGGCAGCTAATGATTGTTAAAATGCTTGGATTTTTTTTTTTTGGTTTCTTTTTTCATTACTTTCATATTCCAGTGTATAATTATATTAACTGGTATGATTGTAGCTGTAAAAATACAGCTCCGAACTCCTATAGTCATGACAGACCATGGCAAGGTCATGTAGTTTATTGCCTTGTCTGGCTGCATGTTGTTCCTGTCAAAAACAGCATAGCCTTGAGTCTGAAGAGGGGGGTAGGGGGTGGGGAGGCCATCTGAATAACCCAATCACTACCATCACCCACACAAAAGCACTGGACAGGAAAGAATAAAAGACAGCAGGAAAAAAAAAAACAGACAAGAACAAGGCCCCTGTATGTACTGGACAACAGAGGTGGGGGAGGGAGCGAGTGTTGGCTGGAGGGAGGGAGATTTTAAATGACGGGTGGGAAAGAGGGGAGCCAGGGCGTCGCCTGTCTTAATCAGTTGCTGCCTGTTGAGTTTTGCAGCCGATCCAGAAACTCAGCCACATTAACCCAGCGCACAAAGCAGCAGGATGCCAAAAAGCCACCTGTTTTTCCTTGAATCTGAGGAGAGTCGTCAAGAATAGCTTTGCATACTTTTCTGAATGCTTTCAGGTACACAAAAGAAAAACAATGGCTTATTTGTGAGGAGAGGAGGACAGAGTCTCTTCCCCCAGCCCTGACCCTGCATGCCCACCGGTTTCTCAGGCGGCAAGCCAGCCACCCCCTGCAAACACGCAGCTTACTCAGCCATAAAGACAATGCTCCCACAGGCTTATACTCCCCCACCTAAAACGCCCCGTAAGCCCACCGTTCTTCCAATAAAAAACATCTCCCTGTAATGGGCCAAGCCTTTCTGACCCACATCCACAGTTCATGGCAACCTTGGGGTGGGGTAGGATATTATAGTTCAATTTCAGGCTTAAGCTGGCGGGCCACTTGCCTGCTGAATACAGAAATATTACAGAAACTAACCATAATTAAAAACCTATCCAACTAAATATTCAATTTTTACATTAAAGTTAGGCCATATTAAATTGAAAACTTTGAAGAAAATTAATTCACTTCTTTTGCTCTCAGATTCAGTTTAGAGAGGTGGAGGCAAGTGGCTGCTGTTAAAGCTCCAGAGGGAAAAGAGAAGGTAAAAATTCAAAATGAGGAATAAAGTTTCAGTTCGCCAGTAATAGCAGCTTAAGTTAGATAGCTTTACTATTAACCAAAAGGAAGTCAGAGGTACACTTTGAATTAAAAAAATAAATAAATAAAAATGAAAGAAAAAGTCCCCTTTGTGCCTGCACTAGTAAAGCTTTACTTTCGTCCTTACTCATAAATATGTAAAGCCTTTTGTTTTGTTTTCCCCACTGTTCTCCCTCCTCTAAGAGCACTTCATGTTCTGTAAAATGAAATGGGACAAAAAAGGTTCACTGCATGAATAACTCAAAACTGTGACTGTGCTTATAAGTTCCAATTAAAAACACCACAACCAGTCACATTACCGTTCACTATTGAAAATGTATACTGTAGCTGTGCCAGGACTTTAGATCTAGTCCTACATTCTTGCCCCAGTTACATGGGAAAGAGGGAAAAAAAACAAATAGCTGGGCTAGCGAGGAAAAGCAGCGACAACGTTGAACTGGTTTCATGCCACATATTCATATGTTAATAGGTTAACTGCATACCAGGAATATTTTCTCTCATTTTCGGGGCCCTGCGGGTGCAGTACCTGCAAGCTACCTGAGCTCAAGTGGACTGGAAAACAGCTGAATAATTAACAGGAGCAGGCGTGGCTAGTCATTTTACTTAAAGTAATAGTCACCAGGTTACATAGCAAATCCAAGTAGTACACTGAAATAAAATCGTGCGCAAGTTCAAACTAGATAACAGCCAGAACACGCTAAACGTTAAGTTGTCCAGTTATTGCCTCCCGGGTCAGTTTCAGTTTACGTTAAGAGCTGTTTCCAGATCAGTTTTCTTCCAACCAATGCACGGACAAAGAGATGAAAAGGAGCGGGGGGAGCGTTGAAGAGGACAGACTATAACAGTTACTTGGTTTAAAGAGGAGAGGTCACCAATGAGGCGCAGGAGGCACCTCGCATATACACCTTGCTCCACGGAGCCACACCTTAGGGAAACTAAATATGGCGTTGAGTCACCGACCGAAACTCAGGTCAAAGACCGACGTAGCTGGTTTTACAGCCAAAACCAAGGGTTCAAAATACAGATGTATCTATTTGACCACCTCACTTAGTGTTAATATAGTCAAAACTTTGAGAAAAATCGGGCGAGTTGAAGCAGGAGTTAAAGCGTCGCCAGTGAGGAAAGCAATGAAATCACCTGCTGGATTTTCTTCGCCTGTCACCGCCCTGACAGGTGGTAGTCAGGTTTAAATAGGTCTTCTCTTAATTTAATTAAGCTAAGAGAAGAAATAAGATGCAACACAGTGCCGACAATGAGCTGGGCATGACTGGGTTATTCTAAGTGGTCATTTCTTACCGTGCTGTAGAAGTATCGACGAAACCAAGCAGAGGAGTCCGATCATTTTTGTGCATTCAGGCCAGATTCGGGTCTCATGTCTCGCCATGGTTGATCGCGCTCCTCTAGAGCCCCAGTCACGCAGTGTCGCCAAAATAAATACAGTTTACAGACAACAACTTCAAATAAAGGTCAGTTTCGCAAGAAAATCTCACTCATTAAAAGAATAAAAACTTATTTGGCTACAGGACAGGTCAAGAGTCCGACAGAGATTCTTGTTTGAAGTGTCCCTCAGTCGCCTTTAAGGCAGAGTCTGCTAAAAAATTAATGGAAATCCTTGTGAATTCGTCCTGGCAGCGCACAGGTGAATATTTCCCCCGCTGGTGTTCAGCATGTAATGAAGTGCTGTTCCCTCGCTCTGAGCTCCAACAACTATTTCCTGCGTGTAAGCGCACGGCGGTCCCACTGTGTGTGACTGAGGTGATGTCATCAGTCGTCACAGTCCCTGTCCCCCCCCCCCGCTCCCGAAAAAACAAAAAACAAAAAAACAATTAAAATTAGCGATGGCAGGTGGGGGTAACAACTTGTTGAAAATCGCCTAAAGAATTTTTCCTTGGAACAACAACCTGCACCTAGATACCATCTAAACTGCGCAGCAGGTTTTAAGTCAAGGCGAATTTATTTGTACAGCCCAATATCACAGATTTGCCTCATGGAGCTTTCCAATCTGTTCACCACACAGCACCCGCTGTTCACAGACCCCCGGTGATGAACTGTACCAAAGAAGAAAATGAAAGGAAAGACAACAGAGGAGTGATCTCTTGTCTCTGACGGGCTGATGCGCAGTAGATCTGGTGCGTATAGAACAGTCACCAATTTATGTGCTTCGCTTTGAGGGGAGATTTATTCTTTCAAACGCATCAGGATGATGTGTTTTTTACGATCCACTTCCAATTTTCAGCCACTACCAAATAAAATACCATTAACAGCTATTTGTGTATTAATTATTGCCATCATAAAAGTGATTTTCAACCTAAAAAAAACAACAACATAAAGTTAGCTTACACAATTCCTCCGAGTCATACTGTTTTGATGATGAAATTAAGCAGATGATTCTTACGCCCTCTGCTGTTTGCTTCTGCGCACAGGCGTGACATTAGCGCATATAAACCCCAGAACGCCAGATGCCAAAATCAATAAGCATTCATTAATGAACGACAAAATACAAAACCAGTGGCAGCCACAAAAATCAAATCACAAGGAAACAGCTTCTCGTGTATCTATTTGCAGACTCCAGCACACTCACTGTTGATGAGGGTTTTTTTCTTCAACAGAATAACTTCCAATTCATTTTTGCCCTATTTTCCTCTGAAGCAGGGTGCACACTAGCATAGCAATGGCATTATCTGGTTTAGGTCTAATCCCTATACCCAAGTGTTTTACAGCCAATGTAATTACATCTCCGTAAGTCCCACAGTTTAAACCGTGTTGCCTGCTTCCTTCCGTTCTGTTCCATTTCTCAGTTCCCCTCAAGTCCCACATTTCCAGACTGTTTCTGAGGTGCAAATTCTGAAGACACTGGTAACAATCAGAGGTCAAGCAATGCTGTGCACACCAGAAACAAAAGAAAAGAAAAAAAAAGAAATTAACACCTGTGGTATGTTCTTCTTTTGGACTTCCTTTCCCACCAGAGGAATTCACAACAGCCTCCTAGGTGTGCAGCTCAGTGTTAGAGGACCAGCACATTCATGGGAAGTGAGCAGGGACCACCCATACCTACACCACTACTGCTAAATTTTATGCATTCACAGGAAAATAGGTGCTTTAAAGAAAGTTGCTACCAAATGGAGGGTTTCATTCCTTTTCCTTCCCATACTCATACATTTTTCATACCCGTACCAAATCGACCTTCACACCTTCCACTTACCAGCCATTACCCACTTTCTTTACACAGTACCTCAACTCTTTTTTTCTCACCATCTCATACCTCTTACATCTTCCCTTCATTTACACTTCACTTTCATCCTCTTCCTCATTTCTCCCCCCTTCCTTCCTTCTGTCCCTCTCTCTCCCTCTTCCCATGTTATTCACTTTTCTTTGTCCACGCGTCCTTCACTTCTTGATGCCATTCATCCCGTCCTCCGTACTCATGCTCTCCAGGGGTCTGTGGCAGTGATAATGAAGCGCATAGTTAACAGATATTAGCTCATTGGCAGTGGCTTCATTAGCCAGAGCCAAGGCTTATGGTGATTATTTACCCATAGAGGAGGGGCCACAGGATCAGCACGACGCTCTTTGTCAGCAGCCACAGGCTTCTTTGAAGTCACACTGTCTCTGCTTCCCTGCAACACTCTCTCACACTTCTTCTCTCCCTGGGTTTTTTCATTCCGTCTGAGCACCTCTCCTTCCACATTTCTCTCCCTCGTGCTGCTCTTAATTTTTTTTCTCTTTCCCTGTCATTAGACACCCACAATACATATCTACTTTCTTTCCCTCTCTCTCTTTCTCTATCTCTCTTCACCGCCCCCATTCACCCAATGGTAATTATGGAAAAATCTGTAATAGTGCTCAGAGGAGCTGATAATACCTTTAGCTTAATTAAAGACATTTATGGGATGTAAAGACATGTAGCCTAGGGGTTGCACTGCACCCACACCAACCCAAGCTCTTTATTTCTTGCATTTTCATCTCCCTCAATCCCTCACTTTCTGTTATTCTTATCATTTTCTCAGTTTCACACACACATTGTGATACACACACGAGTACATGCTCACTCCTTTTGTCAAACTCAGTGTTGGGGTCAGACATTCTTTTGCTAATTGCCCAGAAGTTCCGCTCAGAAGTGTAAAACATTGTAGAGCAACATTATGTTAATGCCAGCGTATGTAGTTTATCAGCTCCATGCACACATACACAACTGGAATGATAACAGTCTCTTCCTGCTGATTACGTCCGTGTTGGTTGCTCCATATCCTGTTGGGCTGAAAGATGTGCAGCAAAGTTGTTAAGATGTCACTCAGGGTAACCAATAATATTGGAGGATGCAGAAAAAGACTTTTTTTTGTTGTTGTTCTGAAGAAGAGAAAGAAAGGTCACAGTGTCAGAGAGAGAACTGGTGCAATGAGAGTGGTTTTGTTTTTTCTTTAAATCTGTGATGGAGGCTGGTTTTCTCACCTTTACTATTGTTTCTTTCGTTGTGGTATATTCTTGCCACGTTGGCATCACAGGTATGAATCGATTTCTGTGATTTTTGGAAATGCATTTTTAAACTGCACTTGAAACTATTCGTTCTGAAAACAGAGCCTTCATTTCCCTGCAAATGCATATTCATATTACTGAATGTCATTAATGATGAGTGACACCTAAGGAAGCTTCTTTTTTTTTGTCCCAGAGCGTTAATTTAAAAAAAAAATGATTACTGTACCTTTTAGCAAATTAAGGAGAAGGACAAGAGCTTTATTACCTGTGACTGTTTTGTTGTCTCTTTTGCCTTCTTATCAGTTTACCTGGGCAGTTAGTTCTATGCAGCACTGATATGCCCACAGTGTAAGAGTTATCATAAGACCACAAAATCCACAGTACTTTTTTGTCTTTCTGAAATGCATTTTAAATTCATTTGAAGCCAATGTGATGCTTTAGTAGTCTGTTTTACATAAATCAAGTTGTTATCTTCCGTAGTCTTTTTAGTCCAAAGTTCTTTTGGTTAGTATCCGTCCGCTGCCGCTCTGCATGGAAATATTGTACCGTCTGAGGAAACAAAGTGGGAAATTCGGTGCTAAAAAGACTTTGGAAGATAACCATTATGTTTGACTGACGCCGACAGCAGAAGCCTCATAATAGCTTCAGCTAAACTCAATCTAAATCATTTTTACTCACAAATAGGGCTGAGGATTAAGTATAACACTTGCTTTTACACTACATATGGGCATGTGGGTTTAACTTGACTTGAAAAATATAATCTTGTCTTCTATGCATAAGATTAAACAAACAACAACAACAACAACAAAAAACACTCCAGCATTATAGTGAGATTTGATATTTTCAGTTCATTAAAGCTTCAAGAATTCATCTTTTATTGTGACAAATATCTATTCTCCTTCAGACTGGGACGATGCCGTGGTTGTCAGAGAAGGAATACCTACCACCTTGGTCTGTAATGATGCAACTGTGAGAGGTGGTGTAACCATTAATTGGAAGGTGAAGTTATTTTGTGCAGATGAGTGGAAGCTGATTATCTCAGCCACTGAAAATGAAAAGTTCTCTGGAGGTGCCTTGAAGCCATCCATGCAACTGACTGACCGTAACTTTCAAGACACTGGGGTTTTCTCACTGTCATTAAAGCCCGAAGCAGCGGACATTGGTTTCTACTCATGCTTGATCAAACAGCAAGAGAGGAAACTGAAGGAGAAGATCATCCTTTTAGCTATCCTTACAGGTAGGAATAACAAGAAGTTACAATGCATTTGCAAGCTCCTCCTATTAACTGCAACCAATAAAAACCCCTTAATTTCATATATCACAGATTTTCAGATAAATAAAGTATGCATGTGTGTTTATATAGCTCTATAAATAATTAAAGTTCCCCCTCCAGGTAGTTTGTAAGATATCTAAACACACTCCTCTTTAAATAATAATTTGTGTAATACAGTGTTCAAGAATTCCCAGCAGGGCAGTGCAGTGGGTAGCAGAGCAAGAAAGTTTCAGGTTCAAACCTCCTGGTCAGTTATGTGGAGTTTGCATGGATTTTCTCCAGGTACTTCCTCCCAAAGTCCAAAGACAAGCATCTTAAACTAATTACTGCTTCTAAATTAGCTATAGCTGTGAGTGTGATGGGTTCTCTGTCTCTTCATGTTAGCAATATGACGGACTAGCGACCTTTCCAGTGTTTACCTTGCCTCTCACCAGTTCAGTTCAATTCAATTATAATTACATAGCAACAATTCACACCATTCACAACAGTCACCTTAAGGCACTTTATATTGCAGGTAAAGACCCTACAATATTAGGGAAAAACAGCAATCAGTCGACTCCCTATGAGCATGCACTTGGCAACAGTGGGAAGCAAAAACTCCCTTTTAACAGGAAGAAATCTCCAGCAGAAGCAGGCTCAGGGAGCGGCAGCCATCTGCCATGTCTGGTTGAGGGTGAGGGGAAAGAGAGGCGAGCAAAGAGAAACAGGACAAAAGACACACTACAGGAGAGAGAGTTTAATCAGTACTAATGATTAAATACAATAATGGTATAAACACTATGTATAAGAAGGAGAATGACAAGAGGTGATTGAAAAAGAAACACTCATTGCATAATGGGAAGCTCCCCACAAGCCTTAGCCTATTGCAGCATAAGTAAGGAAGATTTCAGGGTCACCTAATCCAGCCCAAAACATTTTGTTTGGTCATAAAAGTAGAGTGTTTCATGTACACTGTGTGGCAGGAAAGGGTGAGGACCCAAACTGCAGACTTCGTTGCCTATTGGCTTCCAAAGTACAGTACTCATCATCAGCATCAAATTTTAGGTACACTTAGAAAAACTTTGCACTTGACAAATTTTCTTTTCCATCATTCTGTAGAGTCCAACATCAAGGAGAAGAAATACTGACCAAGTGTTTTAGTGGAGGAGGATTTTTTTTTATTATTTAAAACTTTTTTTATTTGTTTTATTAAAATTTTAGCATTGTGTACTTTGGCTCCTCCAAATTGTTTTTTTTCCCCTTTTTTCTTTTAAATCTCTCTACGTCTTTTTACAGCTCGTCTCCATAGAAAATACATAATTAATAGAAAATTGTTTACTCGACTTTAAAATTAAGGCATATAGGAAATGATCTTTTCCACAACCACACTTTATTTTGTACATTAGGCTCATGTTAGCACATCTTATCAAGTCATGCAGTGCACCTATGTATGCAACCCAGTTTTCTCTGTTTTACTTTAAACGTTTAATCCACTACATTCTACAAGGAAATATTATACTTTAACTCTGCTACATTTATGTTGGTAGTCAGCCAGCAGATAAATAATTTACATACAATCTAACTGAGCCCCACATCATCCAGATACAGCAATAAAAGGCTGCATTTGCACACATTAATTATATCCTTTCTCATCTCTAGTCAAAGTCTTCCCTGCTGCACCCATTCCTCAGCACAGCACCCTGCGGCTGATTGCCAATGTCACTCCTGACATTGCCTTCACAAAAGTCACCTGGGCAGGACCTGGTGGCGTTCCACTGATGAGCAAGAAAACGTCAAAGACGGACACTGTGGCTAAACTACCGCAAGTTCTGAGCAACGATGGTGGTGCTTACGTCTGTATGGTTTACCCCCGGGGTAACGGCAGCAGCTTTTTCTTTGCTTTCAATGTGGATGTTGTAGTTGCTGGTAAGGCTGACTGGAAGAAGAAAAACAGTGCAGAAGCACTGCAAACTAGAATGCATTTGTTGTTGCTTTTATTGATGGTGCAAGTGGGCATCAATGCCAGAAACTCTAGCAACAGCATTATTTATTTAGAAGTCTTGTAGCTACAGTTCTTCAAAGTATTTACTTTTATAGACCAGTTTCAAGACTCAAAAGCATAGTGTAGATTTGCACTAAAATTCAGCTAGTCCTCCTGTGAATATTATAGTTGCTACATTTATGTATTATTCATTATTTGCTTTTTGCCCCCCACCCAACCCCATCCCCACAGCTGACAAAGTGGCCTCATTCACCAATATAACACATGGTAAGTAACTCTGTAACACAAGCAGTCTGAAAGTCCTGTGTCAGCAGCTTGGTAATCAGGCAGAGCAGAATGCAAGAGCAGAGCTGAAGAAGTGACTCTCAGCATATGAGAATGTAATCCCTATTGTTGTAGGAATTTTCCCCCTACTCTATCTCCATTTCGCCACTTTTTTTGCTATTCTGTTTATAGTTTCTTTGCCTCACTCTTCATTCAGCCACTTTTAAGTCTGAATTCCCTGTCCACATGTCTTCTTGCACAGTAATGTCTTCATATCTGTCCTTCTCTGCCCTTGCCTGCAGGTCCTATGATCTCCACTGCCACTCAGGCTCACATATCCTTCCCCTTAACCTGTCCTGGTGTCCAGGGGGACTATGTGCAGCTGCACTGGCTTCCCCCTGACAGCAGAAGCCAATCTAATATGAAACCAGTGTACCAGTATGACCGTTGGAGGGGTACTTTAATGACTGACCAAAACAAGAGACTACAGATGGCTGGTCCACCCTACAATCCAGAGACTGGGAGCTTTTCCTTTCTGCTTACCCCTGACTGGAAAGATGGTGGGCTCTACATCTGCGAAGTCTTGCTTAATGACAACATTTTCAGCCAGAGGACCATGCTCACCGTGCTGAAAGGTACAGGTCAGGGTCAGAGGGTGGAGGCGATAGAAGGAGGTGGATTGGAAGGAATAAAACAACAGGAGGAGCTCCAGTAGGTCACTGCAGACTAGTATGGTTTGTTTTATTGTGACATTTTGTGTTTTTGTTAAAATGAGATAAATTGGCATTGGCAGAGAAGATTTGGCAAGTTTTTCATGGGCACAACCTACGTATTCAACTCTGCTGCTCAACGCACAAATGCATTTTCCTTACAAATGTGGCATCATTTAAGGGGAAATAAACTGGCTTTCCAATGCTATAAGAAAGCATTTGTTAAAACAAAGTAATAATCAACCGAACACGAATGCCCTTACTTTTTGTGCTAAGTTTATATTATTACCACAACCTTTACTGAGAGTTAAGAAAATGGATGGATAGATTTTCTTCAGTCTTTTGATCGTAAAATATGCCACATGTTTTCATGGTGAGCTGAAATCCTGCAAAGGCCATAACATATGACTCACTCATCATTTTCATACTCATCAATTCATTCAGTGACCTTTCATGTAATCGCTGGTGGCATCTCCATTTGTTATATTTCTCCACCCACTTATTCTCTTTTTTTTATTACTATTATATTTTATCATTTTTCTGTAGTGTTTCAGAGCAATACTTTGGCACTAAATTAAATACGCTAATTAACATTAGTGCTCAGGGGGACATAGATCAAAATAGCCTGGTTTGTTTAGTTTAGTTTAGTATCTAACTCAAGGTCCAGCGTTAATTGACTGAATAAATGCATCTTTTGCAAAAAGTTGTTTAGATTGTCACTATCCTTGGCAGACCTATATGCTATGAATTATGAGTAGGTTAAGACTTCCATGTCACAAAAAAGGCAGCAGCACACACCAGAAAATTTACTTCTCCTTGAAGATTTTCACAATTGCAAGAATATTTTTATGGAAAATTTTAAAATATAGCAGTACAAAAAAGTGATTACAGTCATTTTCCAAACATTTACTGCAGTCGTTAAAAAATTAATGAAATCAACCTCTTTGTAGCATTTTTGCTTTTTATCTGCAAATCTTACCATGAGTCCAAGTTCTGATAAACCTTAAATATTTTTGCACTGGAAAAATTAGTTGTTTTAAGTCTTTATGCTAAACTAAGATAAACGCTTCTTTTTCTAGGTTAAAACATATCATGAAGACATTGAACAGTGTGGTTGATTTTACCATTTAAACCTTTGTAAGAGAGCCCATATAAAAGGTGAAACTGAGACTATGTGCTGCACAGTCGCAAAGTAAGTGCAGGTTCCAAGCGTGCAATAATGAAAAGATACTTCCCTCCAGGACACCCATGTCAAGGTGTCATTTTTCCTGCCAAATTGTCCTTGAGCAAGACACTGGCTTTTTCTCCAGCTTCAGTTCAGTGTTCCTACAGATGATGCACTCTGACTGCAGAATAAAGAAAGAGAAATTTTCCTACAGCCATTGATAAATTGCATTATTAAAGGAATACATTGACTTTATACACATGAAAAAGAACATTTGCTCAATTCATAAATTTAAAAGAGGAAAAAAAATTGAGCAGAGTGCTTGTTGATTTTTATGAGTGAGCCTTGGGTAGTTTTCACCCTTTGCAGACACACATTTGCACCTGCATTTGCCAAAGTTAATATGCACACATACACATACTATGCCCTGTCATGGTGGCCTTGGAGGCTTTTACTAATCACAATCCCACTGGCATCCATCACAGCTGTCCAGACATGACCGGCCGATCAGTCACTGTCACTGTCACCCTGCTTCACACATCTGCATCTGTACACATACATGCACACACACATCCACCCATGCACCAATCATGTGACACATGTATTTTTACCCCACCTCATTATAAGTATCATTATGCATGATTATACCTGCTGCCCTCCCACCAAGGCTGTAGGTGGCCCACACTGATCACGCTAATCAAGACTGAAATGTGTGTGTTTTTATGTGTGTGTGGATGGGGTCTGTGGAGCTTGATTACACCCAGATGGATTCTCATTCCACTTTGATGAGACACTAAACATCACTCACAGTCAAGCAATGCATTAGCAGCAAATCAAGTTAATGAATATATATTATTTTGACCCTTCTCTGAATTGTTCTTTGTTTTTCATATCACTTTCCCTTTACCTCATTACTCTCTATCTGTCCTTGCCCTTTTCTATATTCACACACTACCCTTTAACACAACCTGTCTCTCTCCTTTCTCGTCCCTCCTAACTGGTTTTTCACTAACTCATCATTCCTACTGACTTCTCTTTATTTGTTTGGTCTTGTTTTCCCCTCCCATCCTGCTCTTCCATCCTCCTCTTATCACTGCATTACCTCCACAGTTAAAACCAAAGAGTATTCCAGAAACCTGGAATTGGTGTGCCTCTACTCAGAGCGGTCTCAGGTCCGAAGAGCCGAGTGGAAAACTCACAATAAGAGTCGAAAGCTAAACATGTCAAGCAGCAGCCCTGGCATCATCACCACCAATCTACCCTTGCCCATTACCTCTGACATAGCTGGGAACTACACCTGCGTCCTCTACCTGAAAAATGGGCAGGTCATTCAGGCAACACAAGCTGTCACAGTGCCTGCAAAGGGTGGTAAGGATTTGTCCAAAGGTTGGTGTGTTTTTCAAATTTTCTTTAGGATCATTACTATATACAGCAGTCCTGGCAGACTTCCTGTCTACTTGGGCATAATTAACCATGAGTGTGGATGCTTCCCGGATATCTACTCCATGAAGCGTTCTATGGTGTATTCAAGCCAACCCCAGGTCAATTCATCTGCCAGAGAGCCTCTGGTGTGCAGAGGTGAAAGCTCATGACAGATACCATATGTTAAGCTTTCTTAATGTAGCTAAAGAGGTCGCAGGCCAAAACGTCTTCATGATAATATCCAGTGGTATAACTTAATGCACTGGATAATATTCTATTCTGCATTTTGTTCCTTAAAATATAAAATCATATAGGCAATTTTTTTTCTCATCAAACTCGCCTAGCTAAAATCTGAATATAAGACAAGACCTTAGGACATCACTTCCCACAAAAACTAAATTATTCAAGCTTATTGTATTGGTGGCTGTGGGGGAGCACAGGAGGATGTGACAGTTGAATGAATCCCTTAGCAGAGACGAGTTCACTCCCCATAACCCAATACATCACTTGGGTTGAAGGCCCCCAGAGCTCATCGTGATGCATGCTGATGGTATAGCTATAAGAATAATGTACAGGAAAGAAAGAGAGTTAGAGGGTGAATAGTGAGCAGGAGAAGAGATGAGGCAGCAAGATTTTTTCTGATTTGAGAGGTTAGGTTATGATATATATACAGCCGCAAGAGAACATTTATTAACTTTTTGGATTTGCCAGGACTGATTACTTGTAAGATGTGGTCTGATGTTAATCTGAGTCATACTTATGGACAAACACAGTCTGACTTAATATCTACCTTGTAGTTGCATACCTTTTATGCCCATATTGGGCATGCTGAGTAAATATTTAAAGTCCAGGCTGAGAAAAGTTAGTGAGCTTCTGTGCTGAGGTTAGACTGGAAGCGTGGGTTGTACAGGTGCCTCTCCTTACTAAATAAATCCACACAAAGTCAGGTTACTGGCAAAGTCTGCTCTTCTCGAGAAAGCGACTTTCACATGATGATGGTATTATAGAAGTGCAAAAAGCTGGAAAGGGCTCCAAAAGCATTTCTCTTAAGAGATGGGTGTTCATGAGTTTACAAGAAAAACTGTCAACAAATGGAGGAAAATCAGCACTGTTGCTACTCTGTCTCAGAGTGGGCGTCCTGCAAACATCACACCAATCCTGAGTTCTGACCCTAACCCAACTGAGATGCTGTGGTATGACCTGAAGGCGGCTGTTCAATCAAGAGCGTCCCTGCAATACTGATGAACTAAAGTGGGAGCATCTCAGAGCTGCGCAAGTCTCATAAGCAGCCACAGGAAAAATCCACTGGAGATTGTTGCTCTTAAAGGAGGTTCAACAAGTTACTAAATTCAAGACTCTGATAACTTTCTTGCAGCTGTATATAGCATAAATATGACAATTTAAGGATGGAATGTGTAGCAGGAAAATTGCAAGACTCAGAAGACAAAGCATAAACTCAAAAACTGCTTTATTGCTGAGCACTTACTATATACAAAATAAAGCAGATCAGGAGCAAATATTCAAATATTCCTAAACTAAGACTCTTCTAGGTAACATACCATGAGGAAGGATGAGGAAGGATACAGCAACAAGGGAGACTTAGACAATATATACACACATGATAACGAGGGAACTGGTGGGAGAGCAGCTGAACCCAGTCATAGCTGAAGAGACGAGGGAAGTAGAATTAAACCCAAAGACAAGAGACTACCAAAATAAGACAGGAAATAACTAACACTGAGACCAAGACTAAAATATACAAACTTGACAGAGACAGAAGATAAACAAACATTGAGATGAGCTTTGAGGAACAGAAGGGAAACTCAAAAGAGGATTAACAACCTATCAACTAAATCAGTCAGCGAACTTAAGGCACAGACTACAGGAACATCAAAGCACCAGGAATGTAAAACATAAACAGAAGGCTATGGAGCTCAAACAAAAATCCCATCTCAAAAGCCAGAACGAACATAAAGACTGTTAGAACAGGCGCAGAGAGCAAACAGCATGAAATAACATCACAAGGAACTCGTATTAGCTAAGGAAATAAAGACATGTAAACACTAAAAGAAGCACTAGAATACAAAGATAGCCAAAACTAGAAAAAAAACTCTAAACATTCCAAAAGCTTAAAACCCTGGCCCCAAGATCCAGGGATCATGACAGACAAGTGTTGCATTTTTTCCAGCATGTCATGGAGAATTTAGACTGAGCAGAGTGAGAATTCAAATAATGTGAATGTTGGATGACCTACATTTTTCTGTTGAAAAGTGGCAGACTGCACAAACACTGCAATAGTGCAAGATAGCACAAAAAATCAAATTATGTTTAATAATGGATAAGATGACAATAAGTAGTGACAGTTTAAGGTTTATGAACTGTCTTTTTTTCTGGAAGGCATCTTGAGACAGTGTTATTTCTGTGTAGAGTTATCTCTGAGAGGGAAATGAAACAAATTTTTAGCGCACTAAATAACGCATATTTATCATTTTAGGATATTAAATGAAATGTAAGCCAAGTAGAGTGTGTGGTGTAGGAGTAAAAATAACAATGCACTGTCAAATTCTTTTACTGGTGGCACAGTTCAAAGAATGCCGAATTGAAGCAATTATTGTGTTGAGCAGCACGCAACATACTTCAAATGTAAGGGATTTTCTGCAATCATTTTCTATCTTCAGTTTGTCCATTGTTTGCAAAGCATTCAAGCAGCTCTTCAGTCTGCCTCCTATCAGGCACCCTACTCTGCAATCGCAATAATATAAATCACCCCCTACCTCATTTGAGATTAAATAGACAAGGTGGGGAAGAAGTGCCAATGGAAAAAAGAAATGGGTAAGATATAGAAGAAGGTGAAAGAAAGAAAGAAAGAAAGAAAGAAAGAAAGAAAGAAAGAAAGAAAGAAAGAAAGAAAGAAAGAAAGAAAGAAAGAAAGAAAGAAAGAAAGAAAGAAAGAAGTGGTCATGAGAAACTGGGGGCATTTATGCCTCACTTCACTGTGCTCAATTACCATAATTCATGCGTTAAAGCTGGCATGGAGAACAGAGCAGGTCAGTCTTGGGGTCAGCCCTCACTACAATATTCCATTAGCAACCTCTACACTCACTCACCAATCAATTAGACCTCACACGGCACATAATGATTGATTATTTTGAAACTGGCTAAAAGCAGAGACACCAGGGCTAAGGTGAAGCTCAAGGGCCAATCCTCTTTCAAACAAAATTTGTGAAAAGTTGGTAAGAGGTGAAAGTGAACTTTACTTCTGCCTGTTTTCTGTCCACCGGAGAACCTAAAACATAGGAGTTTTTAATAAATTATGCTAATTATGTAATTATATAATCAGTCTTTGTGGTGATTTTGTGTGCATAAGACTTCCCTTCTGTGACCCAAAGATGTCTGAAAGATCTGACTGCTTTGTGCTCTGTCTACAGTGAGCAGACAGACAACAGCGCACTTGTTCAGGTGCACTAATTTACGCAATCTCTGTGGAAACAAGCGCCACCTTCCTGCTTCCCATGTTGCCTGGTGGCTGTGTTTTGCAAGACTGATGTCACCCTCATTATGCAAACAATCCTGACAAGTTTGATCACAAGCATGTGCTCTTCCCACAAAATTTGACTTGTACAAAAGTGAGCTAATGTTGTGCTTATGTAATGTTTGTGATAATCATGCCTACGCTTTATAACCACCTGTTTTTCAATACTGTATTGACTAGGATTGGCTGAAAGGCTGCAATTCTCCATTGTTTGTCAGTTTGCCTAGAGGCATTTTGTCGCTGGGATCAGATGTCAAGGGAGCACAAAGAAAAGCATCTCCAGATTTTACCTACATCATATTTAGCAAATGAGAAACTGAATAATTAGGTTTTGCATAAACTGCTCTGTATAGAAGCGGCATTTGCTGAGTTTTTGCTGCAATGATCAGAGAATATCTGGTTTCCTTGATACTGCTGCTTTTCTTCTTCTCATCCACGTTTCAAAATGACAACCTTTACTGTCCAGACTGAGGGTCTGTCAGATCGATGTCTTCTAAGCTGCTGTACAGACTATTCACTCTGTCTGTCAGAGTCTGGATTTCCTCTCTTTATTTCACTGCACCCTTTGTCTATGACTGCAGCAGTATGATGCAAATGCATGTAACATGTTCAGGAAATTGGAAGTGCAAAATGTCCTAAAATATAGCCCCAAGTGTTAAAAGGTTTCCCCTGCCTCACTAGAACAAACTGGAGAGCAAACAGCAATAAGTTCCTGGACAGCCTTAGTGTCATTCAACCACACACACTATCACAACTCTGTGAGTTTTATATTAGCACTGTTCTTGGAAAAAGAAAAGAAACATGCTTTTTTCTTTCTCTTTCTCTCACTCTCTTTTGTAGACAGTGTCAGTGTCACCACCCCCTCCCTGCTCCCTTCTCTCTCTGCTTTATTACTCCTGGTGCCCCTGGTTGCCGCAGCTGTCGGTGTGTTGCTATGGAGACAGAGACACATTTCTGATCGTGGTGAGTCTTCCGGCGTTTTCTTTTTTGACAGCTTTCCGTGTTCCGTCCATCTTTGGCCCCTGTTGGCTGCCGCTGAGTGATCTGGGCCGTGACATCCTCTGGGGTTGTTGTAATGAATCTGCCCCCCACCATCTCCTCCATCCTTCTGCAGCCGCGCGCGCGCGCGTGTGTGTGTGTGTGTGTGTGTGTGTGTGTGTGTGTGTGTGTGTGTGTGTGTGTGTATGTACACTGGTAACTGTCTTTTTGTACTCAGGTATTGAGCAGTCTCTGTCTATCCAGAGAGAAGCAGAAAACATCTATGAGAATCCTGAAGATATTAGACAGGTGATAAATTTAACCAAATGAATTTTGTCCTCATCTTCCCCTCTCCTCCATCGCTCCTGTGGTATTTAGCATTCTTTCTTTCCTCCGTTTCCCTCCCCCTCTCCTCCCGCTTTACCATCTTGTCTCTGTAGTACACTTTTTATGTTTTCCTTCCCTCATCTGCTTCTGTTTTCCTCTGACTTCAAGTGTCCCTCCCTCTCTGTCACTTGATGTTCATTAAACCTATTTTCTCCCATCCCAACAGGCCCCTCCCCAGGGTTCAGTCTACATGGTGAGTTATTATGCGCTCACACACATGCAGGCACTGTGCACACATGTATCTGTGCAAGTAACTGTGATACACTCATTCACTAGTGCATACAAAGTCTCAGTCTCTCTATTGCACCCTCCCTAAGCTGTCAGCAGATACGTCTTCCTTCTCACTTCCAGTCCTCTTCTCTAATCTATCAGCTTTCTCTCAGATAAACCCATTGCCTATCAACTGTCACTGTTACATTAGTGGTATTAACAAATCAATCTCATTACACACCAGAGGGACATAAATCTGGCCTCAGTACATCTCTTTATCCTTCTCTTCTCTGTCCCACTCCTTCTCGCTCTCTCCCTCTCCCTTTCCCTTTTCTTCTTTATGTCAGGATTTGAAGCCAAGAGGAGAGGATGATGTCTATAAGGAACTGGAGCGGTAAGCAAACACAGTTGCATCACCTGTGTGTGCTTTTGTATGTTGTGTGTTTGCACTGTCACTCATGTGCCCCTCACATTCTTCTCACACTTACCAATCACCCCAGCCTGAAAATCACTCTGACACTGTGGTATAATATCACGCCACGCGCTGACAGGCAGCACTCCTTCACCCGTGTGCTGTTGTTGCGTGGGCTGTCTGTGTTTGTGTTTAAGGAAAAATAAAAGAGACTGGGGCACTGGAGATTTTTTGAGTGTGTGCGTTTGTGAGTGTGTCTTTGCGTTCTGTTTTCAGATACGAGCAGTGTCAGAGCTGATCACCTACCCACATCTCCCCCATATCCAGCTGTCACATCTGCTCAGTTCCCAGCTGCTGCAGAAGGCCTTTTTAAACACAAGTAACAGCTGAATGTCAGAGTTGGGATTTAAAGACAAACTTCAGTGCTTTAGAGACATGCCACACAGTTGTTTAAATGTTTTCTTGTGTTTTTGTATTCTAAGTGATTGTTAAGAGTCAAAGGGGAATAAATTATTTTCTCACAAGGCTCCAATACTGGTCCACATCTATAGCACTTGATACAGTACCCTATGTCGAATTATCTTTTCATGCTTTTACATTGTATTTTTTCACTTAACGTTGTACCAGTTGTGTTTGACTTTTATTAATATGTATACTTAACTTTTAAATAAAGCTTGTGGCTGTAATTGTTGCCTTTATTGCTAAGCACTTCGCGTTTGAGATTTTTGGTGGGTGCGGGCTTCCGTAGTCCTGGTAAAAGAAGAATGGCCGTCTGGACGTGGTTTCGCTGTGTATTAGGGCCTCATCTTCAACGAATTCATCGTTCACCGGACCAGTCTCGACCTGACGGCAGATCGGGAAGGAGGGTACGGATGTGTACAGTGTTTTGTGTTTGTTTTAAAGTAGCCGAGTGCGAAATTAATGCCTTCGCTCCCGTGTAGCTTCAGCTGCGGCCCGGAAGTGACAGGTGTTTGTTATTGAAACCCTGCTCTGCAATGACATTTTAGAAATGAATGAAAAGGCAAGGACACAGCGGCACTCTTTCCTTCGTCTGGCTGTGTTTCTGTTTCGCCGTCTGATTAGCAGGCAGTTTAAATTCCGTTTGTTTTTAAATGACATCAAATCGCTTCTGCTAACGCTAGCAAGGCGCAAGGAGAAACGAAACAGAAAGCGAATAAAGTGAATAAAATGTTCCAGTTAAACAGGACCAATTAAAAAAATATATAGTGTAAAAAAGGAATTTCGGAAGATAGATTAGGTATATAATTATATACCTTCTGTCTTCAAATGATGCTGCTATTGGCTAAGCTAACGTTAGCTAATGTTAGTTAACTTGTATGAAAATGGGAATAGCTCGAATAAGATACCAAGGGAGATTACGCCACAGCAGCATTAAAATGGATTAAAAATAAAATAAATAAACGAGAATACGACACTGAATATCGAATGCATACACTTCTACATTTCATTAGGTACCCCTTGCTAGTACCTGGTTGGACCCCATTTCGCCTTTAGAGCTAGTTTAATTCTTCATGGCATAGATTAGGCAAGGTGCTGGAAACTTTTCTCTGAGATTTTGGTTCATATTGATATAACATCACACAGTTGCTGCAGACTTATCTGCTGTGCCTCTCCCGCTCCACCACATTCCAAAGACGTTCTGCTGGATCGAAATCTGGTGACTGTGGAGGCCATTTGAATTTACTCATGTTCAAGAAACCAGATTGGGATTATTAACTATGTTGCAGGGTTATATCAGGTTCTATCAGTAGATAGAAAACTGAGCAATAATTATCCAAAGATGGGTACACTGTGGTCATAAAGGGATAGACGTCGTCCGCAGCAATATTGGGGTAGGCTATGGTGTTTAAACGGGGCTTAGTTGGTACATAGGGACCCAAAGTCTGCCAAGAAAATGTCCCCCACACCTTTACACCATCACCACCAGCCTGAATAATTAATAAAGGCTGGATGGATCTATGCTTTCATGCTGTTTATATGAACATCTGACCCAACCATCCAAATGCTACAGTAGATATTAAGACTCATCAGACTACTCAGTTTTTCCAATCTTCTGTTGCATAGTTTTGGTGAGTCTGTACAAATTATAGCCTCAGCTTTCTGTTCTTCGTTGACAGGAGTGGCACCTGTTTTGGTCTTAAGGGCTGTAGCCCATCTAGTTCAAGGTTCACCATATTTTGTGTTGAGATGTTGGCTATAATACAGTGGGTACGGAAAGTATTCAGACCGCTTTGAATTTTTCCCTCTTTGTTTCATTGCAGCCATTAGCTAAAATCAAAATAAAATCAAAAAAGCTCATTTTATTTCTCATTAATGTACACTCAGCACCCCATCTTGACAGAAAAAAATAGAAATGTAGAAATGTTAGCAAATTTATTCAAAAAGAAAAACTGAAATATCACACTAAGTATTCAGACCCTTTGCTGTGGCCTCATATTTAACTCCCATGCTGTCCATTTCTTCTGATCCTCCTTGAGTTGGTTCTACTCCTTCATTGGAGTCCAGCTGTGTTTAATTAAACTGATTGGACTTGATTAGGAAAGGCACACACCTGTCTATATAAGACCTCACAGCTCACAGTGCATGTCAGAGCAAATGAGAATCATGAGGTCAAAGGAACTGCCCAAGGAGCTCAGAGACAGAATTGTGGCAAGGCACAGATCTGACCAAGGTTACAAAAGAATTTCTGCAGCACTCAAGGTTCCTAAGAGCACAGTGGCCTCCATAATCCTTAAATGGAAGAAGAACCAGAACTCTTCCTAGACCTGGCCGTCCAGCCAAACTGAGCAATGGTGGGAGAAGAGCCTTGGTGAGAGAGGTAAAGAAGAACCCAACGATCACTGTGGCTGAGCTCCAGAGATGCAGTAGGGAGATGGGAGAAAGTTCCACAAAGTCAACTATCACTGCAGCCCTCCACCAGTTGGGGCTTTATGGCAGAGTGGCCCCGACGGAAGCCTCTCCTCAGTGCAAGACATATGAAAGCCTGCATAGAGTTTGCCAAAAAACACATGAAGGACTCCCAGACTATGAGAAATAAGATTCTCTGGTCTGATAAGACAAACATTAAACTTTTCCGGTGTGCAGACTTTCTTTTTTGCTCATACCTAATAAAGTGGCCATTTACGTGTATATAGCGATAATAAAAATGAAGAGAAAAGGAGCAATGAGAACAGATATGCAAAAATATCAGTGAGTAATATATCCAGTATATGTATGAATAAAACAGTTTGTACAGATTTTGCGGTGCACAGATGCAATTGTGTGTTCACCTGTCACACAAGTGAGCAGTTTTATGGAGCAAGATGAGAATTATTTTACATTTTCTTTATGTCAACAGAGTCAAATGAGCATTTTGGATTTGTGAATGGATATTGATTCTGATGCCATTATCAATTGTGCCTTTAGGTCAGACTCTGAATCAGTTGATTAGCTCTTTGATTGCATATCAAATTTTTGTGTGTTGGGGGGAAATTAAATCAGAACTTTGAGTCTCAGTACAATCTATAAATGGAGTAAATCAAGAGACTTGCAGATAAAGACATACAAAAGCTCCACTGCCCTGAGTTTGATGTCATTGTTTTCCAACCATCAGAAAAACATGTCACCATTGATATGATTCCCATGGGTTGGACAGTTTGAAACCCGCACTCAGTTTCCATCTTTTGTTGGATAATGAGCTTCTCTGTGTAGTGAATCATGGACCGAATGGGATGGATTGCCTGTTATGGAGAGAATCTGTTCATTTACCACCTTCATCTCATTGTCTTAAGTGTATCCAGGTTGCCCCCAATGATTGTTTCAGCTTGGTGAATGAATTTATTGATCCTTTTGGCATTTCTTCAGTGCTGCTCCCCCAGCAAACCACAGACTGTTTTACGATCTCTAGTTGCGTACACTGAATGAGCTGTACTTCCTCAGAAAGTGTTCATGACCTTCAGGCATTCGTCCCTCACTTTCACGATGCTGGTGCCAAATTTTGAGCTGCCTCCATATATTTCTGCCAAAAACTACTCCAACATTTATACTGGACAGCACCAAAAACTGCTGGGCTCAAAGTTTGAACTCCAGTCAGTTGCTATGAAAAGGGCCATAGCAAGAAATCCACAATTTCAAAGATGCTGCCTGCAGTTTCTGTTTGCTGTGATGCTCTTTCCATGAAAATTACCCCTAAAACAAGTATCTGATGTTTAATTGGATACCCAAGTCCTTGTAGTACTCAGCAAGTTAATAGACTTTGTTGCTGTTCTTGCTCCCCTAAATTCGACCACCATATCCTTGGTCTTGTTTACATTCAGTAGCAGTTGATTGATTTCCTGCTGCACCACTCCGTTATGTTATCAACCAGTTCCCTGTACTTTGACTCTTTGCTGATCCCTAAAACTCGCAACTACTACAAAGTCATCAGAGAAGCTCTGCTGGCAGCATGATTCAGAGCTATAATAGAAATCTGACGTGTACAGAGTGAACACAAATAGCTCAGAACTTCTCTCTGTGTTAAAACCTTCATCTTATGTGACATGAGGGAAACTAATGATATGAGCTCATGACATGAACAATACTTTCTTCTCTTTTGATAGGGATGGAACTACCAACCTAGGAGTTTGGAAAAACACACTGACAGCATTCTTGGCTGGGTCGGTATCATATTATAACTAACTGTAAAGAAAGAAATAGGTGGATTTAATCAGAAGTAGATGAAATTAATGTATGATTTGTGTATGATTTCTCCCTCCAGGCTTCAGCACTATGGTCTCTGTCTTACTACAGCTCTCCTCTTCTTCTTTGCTACCTTTACAGGAAAGGTATGTTGTACGAATTGTGATTGATGAATTTTGTGACCACAGCTGAAATTATTGGAAATGTCAGTTTGATTACCTAATTAACTGGCATCAAGTCAGTAGCAGTTTTTATAAGTAATTAATGGAGGAATTGTCCAGTGGGAGGATCATTTTTGTAAATCTGAATACATTTGGGGCATTTGAGGCCACTGCCTTTGGGTATGAGAAAGTGTAATAGGCATTTTTACTATTTTCTGATACTTAAAAGACCCAAGTCATTCTATAAATTGGAGTAAATAAATGCTAAATTAATTAAAAATAAAAGTAATCGTTAGTTGTGCCAGACATGTTAAATGTTTCAAAGACGGATGGAGTTGTTTTTTTGTTTGGTTTTTAAATGAGACACTCTCACCAAGCTGATAATTCAGTGAATATATTATAATGTATTGATTATAATAATAATAATAATGATGATGATGTTATTATGCTGGCTTTGAAAAAAGTGAAGTAAATGTTTTTTGTTTGATGCGCAGTGAATGGCTTTGAACATCAGCTTGATTATTTAATGCGGGAGTCTTGTTTGTTTTATATTTTTTCTACGTTATCTGTTTGTTTTTTTTATAGATTCATATGATAATTATGTTAGCCTCTTTGTCAATTCTGCTTTTTTGTACAATCTCAGCAGAAGATGGCAAATTAAAAAAAGAAGCACTGAAGCCATTTTCTCTTTCTTTATACTCCTAAAATATGAGTGTTATGTGTTTAGTTGTCTTTCTCAAAAGGTTTAGTACGACAACATATTGGGACCATTTTATATATAATCTGAAAATAAAAGGTAATTAATCTAGTGTAAAGAAATGATAGATGAAGTGGCAAATTTAAAAGAAAAAGTTGAATGTTATCTGAGATTACAGTGGTACACAAAACAAAAAACTGAGTAAAAATGTGATTATTCTGATTACTCTCTGCAACAAAAGAGAAATAAATAAAATCTTTGATTCTTTGGTTAAGGACCCGTGTCCACATGGACTCAACCTCACACCACAAGATCCAAAGCCAGTGCATAACCTAATCATGAGAGATCATTAGAGAGGCAGCAATTGCAATTTTTTTTGGTTTATTCCAACTTTCTTTCTAAGAACTATAACTGACAGCGTATACAAACAAAATGAATGTTATTCAATGCAAATTGTTTTCATAATAAAAGAAATTATTCAACTTTACAATTTCCCACATACTACAGAAAGATATAGGATCTTCCACTGAAACAACTGAAAATAAAGTGCTCTGCTACTAGAAAGACATACATTATTAACAGAAAGTTATTTTAAGTTGATCCTTTATCTGACATATTTGACCTTACCTTAAAAGCAGGTGCAGCAGATTTGCAGTACTAAATTATAGCTTCTAGAACGCAGATTAGAAAAATTTACCTGGTGACTGGTAACTAAAGTTATTTCTCCGTTGAGGCTATGGGACAGTCAGATCTGAACACACTGACAATCCTTTAATGTTTAAGTGTATGAGACGTTTCTGAGCTTTAATGTGCTGCTGCCATGTTAGAAATAAACTGCAGCACCAAGAATGCAATGAGTAGTGAAATAAATATATTAACTGAAGTTAATGTATGAACAGAATAGGCTCATCGATTCTCTTCATAATTTTTATGGACAGAATTTCTATGCAATTTCTTCACAGCCAAGTGAGAAGTGTCAGGAATTAGAATTGGCACCTCCAAGTCCGAGGCTGTGGTTCCCAGCAGGAAAAGGGTGGAGAGCCCACTCTGGGTCAGGGATGAGATGCTGCCCCAAGTGGAGGAGTTTAAGTGAGAGGCGAAAGGAGCAAGAGATTGGATGGATTAGAGCAGTGTCTTTAGTGATGCGAACGCTGCACTGGTCTTTTGTGGTGAAGAGAGAGCTGAGCATGAAAGCAAGGCTATGGATTTACCGGTCGATCTGCATCCCTACCCTCACCCGTGGTCACGAGCTCTGATTAGTGACTGGGTAGAATGAGATTGTGGATACAAGCCGGTGAAATGTTTTATTTCTGAAAAGCAGCCTTATTGATAGGGTGAGGAGTTTGGTAATTTGGGAGGGACTCAGAGCAGAGCTACTACTCTGCTACTGAAAAAGTTGATTTATTTCAGTAATTCCATTCAAAAAGTGAAACTTGTATATTATATTCATTCATTACACACAGACTGATATATTTCAAATGTTTGTTTTAATTTTGATGATTATAAATGACAACTAATGAAAACCCCAAATTCAATATCTCAGAAAATTAGAATATTACTTAAGACCAATACAAAAAAAAGGATTTGCTCTGATAGTAGCCTTCAGCTCTTCTGAATTGTTGGGTCTGGCTTATCGCATCTTCCTCTTCACAATAGTCCATAGATCTTCTATGGGATTAAGGTCAGGCGTGTTTGCTGGCCAATTAAGAACAGGGATACCATGGTCCTTAAAGCAGGTACTGGTAGCTTTGGCACTGTGTGCAGGTGCCAAGTCCTGTTGGAAAATGAAATCTGCATCTCCATAAAGTTGGTCAGCAGCAGGAAGCATGAAGTGCTCTAAAACTTCCTGGTAGACGGCTGTGTTGACCTTGGACCTCAGAAAACACAGTGGACCAACACCAGCAGATGACATGGCACCCCAAACCATCACTGACTGTGGAAACTTTACACTGGACCTCAAGCAACATGGATTCTGTGCCTCTCCTCTCTTCCTCCAAACTCTGTGACCTTGATTTCCAAAGGAAATGCAAAATTGACTTTCATTGGAGAACATAACTTTGGAGCACTCAGCAGCAGTCCAGTCCTTTTTGTCTTTAGCCCAGGAGAGACGCTTCTGACACCGTCTCTTGTTCAAGAGTGTCTTGACACGAGGACTGCGACAGCTGAAACCCATGTCTGCATACGTCTGTGCGTGGTAGTTCTTGAAGCACTGACTCCAGCTGCAGTCCACTCTTGGTGAATCTCCCCCACATTTTTGAATGGGTTTTGTTTCACAATCCTCTCCAGTGTGCGGTTATCCCTATTGCTTGTACACTTTTTTTCTACCACATCTTTTCCTTCCCTTCACCTCTCTATTAATGTGCTTGGACGCAGAGCTCTGTGAACAGCCAGCCTCTTTAGCAATGACCTTTTGAGTCTTGCCCTCCTTGTGCAAGGTGTCAAAGGTCGTCTTTTGGGCAACTGTCAAGTCATCAGTCTTCTCCATGATTGTGTAGCCTATGTAGTGAGGACAAAAAGTCAAATGATAGTCTAAATGTCTCTCTTTATGTGTGCGCACACTGAGCCTGAAGCCTAGGGTTTTAGGTTTTATCAGGCCATCTAGTGCAAAGAAAACCTGTCTGTGTTGAACTTACTTCACAGCACACTCCTCTGGATTTTAAACAGACAGTGCTGGGAACTGACCCTGTTCAAAAGAAAACAGCACTGACTTGAAGAAAGTGATTGTGCTTGTGTAATTAATGTGTGCATGTTGCCTTCCCAGTTTACCATCTATGGTAGGGTGACCCAACCTTGTAAAATGAAGCAGTGTGGTTCCTTGGCAGTAAATAAATAAACAAAATAAAAAAAAAAGATATTAATGTCAGAATTAACAATGGGGGGTTTTTTTCTCACAAATTTGTGTCTTTGTTATCTCAGAGTGTTTAAGTTTTTACTTGTAAATTATTGATTTTTTGTATTCACTTCAGTTTTCTTTTATATTTTTCCACAGACTATTACCTCCCTCCCTTGGCTTAGTATATATATTTTTTGATTAATTTTACCTATAATGGCTCAAATCATCGTGATAGTTTCCACTTAGACATACGTGGACTCAT
This sequence comes from Pterophyllum scalare, assembly GCA_024447675.2. NCBI lineage: Eukaryota > Metazoa > Chordata > Actinopteri > Cichliformes > Cichlidae > Pterophyllum > Pterophyllum scalare. Next base: position 49,115 of record JAMQGT020007851.1, read on the forward strand.
TTCTGCTTCCACTGATGGGGAAAAAAACTACCATTAGGATATTAGGAGATGTACTTAGAAACTGCTGCTTGCATACATGTGGGAATAATATAAACTTAATCAACTGAATCAGCCAGTAAGACTGTACATTAAGAAATTAATTGCTTGAGGTTGTGTGTTACTCCTTAGTGTAAAGTGCTTTATATTGATTTATGCACATGGTTGTAGGGTAGTTGTCAGATTGTGAATCGTTTTATCAGTGCTTGTTAATGAGCCTTGAGTCTGGCAGAGAGATGAGGAGGTATACTATGATGACATTTCATCACTGTTACGTTGTCCATTTTTAGGCTACATCTGCAGCAGTAAGCTGGTTCCTGTGAGTCAGTATGTGGGAACTGTTCTGGTGTGTCTTCTTGGAGTGGCCTGTCTTAGAGGTGAGGCTGCTGATTTGAACTCACTGGGAGACAATGAGTAATTCAGTTCATTCATCTTTAGAGATCAAAACCAATGCTGTGTATACTGCATGCCAATAAGATTTTATTACCATTGAGACCGTTGAACAAGGACTACACCCACAAGGCATACTAAACGTATCCTTGAGGCTTTGCAGTAAAATGGGTTTTGTGTCTCACATGGACTTCACTATAACTCCATCTGTCTTTGCTTTCTTCCCACCTCCCTTCCCTCTCTCCATTTATCACCCAAGGGTGGGGGAGATTTAGGAACGCTGAGTATGTTCAGTTTATCACAGTTCTTGAGGAAACAAAGAAGAATCACACGCCAGCAAATAAGGTGAGATCATAGCAACTGAACTCAGAAGTTCAGCAATAGTGCTATTTTGAGAATTAAAAGGACAAGTGACTAATCTATTGAAATTGACTCACATTTTCTTCTTTACAGAAAAAATTGAGGTGCTATGACTTCGACTTTTTACACTGGCCTTTGGATTTCAGCTCGACAGAAGTCAGCAGTCCGTAAGTTTGTGCTAATAATGTCACTCCAATATGAAGTGACCGTGGGTTTGCTGCGTTTCTGTTCCCATCAGGGTCAGTTTATTTTAAATGCATGTATTCAAAGTTCTGGGAAGTGCATTTGATAAATACATCCACTGAATGTCAAATGCTTTGAGGCTCACTTGGTTCAATGTAAGCCTTGGCTTCCTTGTCTGACAGAAAGCTCTCCAAGGCTGGCGTTTCTCTGCTGAGGCCAGAGCCCAGATTAAGAGGAGCAGCAGACAGTGTCCTCCACTCTGTGCGCACTTTACCATGCCATGTCATCAGGTAAATGCAGAGTCTGTGTTACATCTCTTTTCCACCTACATGGTGTCAGTGCTGGTGCAGATTTGCCTGTTGAGATCCATTTCAGCATGTTTAGACGTGGATTATTACATAGCCCTACAAGCAGCTGAAAAAATTTCCATGGGAAGAAAATTATCTGTGTTGAGCATTTGCCAATCATTGGTGAATTTTGTGTGGTAGGCTCTCCCATAAACAATCATATAAATTGTTCCAACTTGTGGTGCTGTGATGGTGCCAACTTTTTTTGGTGCCAGCACCATCATTTCTGGGGGGTAGAAATGCCTGGAGCCAGTTTTAGACTGGGCACCAGCACTGCATCCATGGAAAAGGGGTATAAGTGATCAGTGATGTGTTAATTGTACACACCATTAGGGCACAAACTCAGTACTAGGCATCTTATTGCACCCCCTTAGTCTCCTTTTTCTTGAAAAATATTTTTTGGCCTGTTAGCTGGTATGCCACAGTGTCATTATCTCTCTTTGTCTCCAGTTTTGTCATTGCCCACACATTTGGGAGGAGGATGCTTTACCCTGGTTCTGTGGGTTTACTGCAGAAAGCCATGAGACCCATGCTGCAGCAAGGCCAGGCTAAACTAATAGAAGAGGTGCGAAAGAAGCCTATTTGGTACCTTATGTAAAGTATAATAAATAAATGCACATACTTAATCATTTTTGTCCCACTTTGTCACAGTTTGACGGCCAAAGAAACAAGCTGGTGGCCTGCGACGGTAATGAGATTGACACAATGTTTGTGGATCGAAGGAGGGATGGGGGACAGAATGGCCAGACTCTGGTAAATGTCTGCAGTGATTTGTTGTTTTATGCCTTGGGCTCGTTCCAGGGCCTGAAAAAATTGCTGTCACGTTACAGTTGGTTCTTTAATTCTGTCACAGGTCATCTGCTGTGAGGGAAATGCAGGCTTTTATGAGGTGGGCTGCATGAACACTCCACTGGAGGGTAAGGAATGCTTTACTTCCCCAGAGCTGAGATATTTTATAGTGACATTTAAATTTTGTGCAGTGTGAAATTGTACCGGTTATAGTTCAGTATTGTGTTGATGTACACTGTAGGTGGCTACTCTGTACTGGGCTGGAATCACCCTGGATTTGGAGGCAGTACGGTAAGCAGTATTGGCAGATTTTAGTATTGCAGTTAAAGCTGAACAAGAATATGTCTACCGTCTATGTACTGCATGCTGTGCACTTCAGCTAGACCAAAAAAAACAGTACAATGGAAAAAAACAGTATGTGGAAATTCTGGTTTAAGTCAGGGAGTATTGTTCTAGAGGGCACGTATGGTGCCATTAAAGATAAAGTCATTTGGAAGGTTGCTTAAAGTTTCGTTGTTTATATTTGGGTTGACTGTTAACTATTAATTTAGTCATGCAAGAATAATGTTTGGGGTTTTGTTTTGTTTTTTAACTTTTCAGGGAGTGCCATTTCCCCAAAATGAGGCCAATGCCATGGACGTGGTGATCCAGTTTGCAGTACACAAACTGGGCTTCCAGCTCAGTGACATTGTTATATATGCTTGGTCCATAGGAGGATTCACAGGTTCATAAACACAGGAGCAACACATGCTAATTAGTTATATTTTTTAAGGATGCTCCTTCTCAGTTTATGGTGCTAAAACAAAATCATTTTAATTCCAACCTTGAATACCCAAAGGTAAAATTGTAGCACCTACACAAAGCTTCAGGATACTGTGTACTAATCTTAATTTCATCAGTTTATTCTGACCACGTCAACAAACATGCTAAACATGCTTGTGTCCTTCATCAGAGCATGGCTGGAATAAATTGGTAAAATTGAGATTAGTCAACTTTACCCTGAGGCTTTGTGTGTGTTCGGCACCATTTTTAGCTTTTTGCATTCATCTTAACACATAATACATTATCAGTACTTAAGTGTGAATTAGTTCTTCCTCGGGTTTCTGCTTAACTCTTGTCTGTATTTTTGTCCCTCTGACTTTTATTTTCCTTTTTAGCCAGTTGGGCAGTGATGTCATACCCAGAGCTCCAATCAATAGTGTTGGATGCCTCCTTTGATGACCTCCTACCTCTAGCCCTCAAGGTCATGCCCAACAGCTGGAGTGAGTCCTAGATGTTAAAGCCCTCAAACTCTATGTAACAAGTTCCTGTAGTAGTCAGTATTTTGAGTACATTTGTTCTCTTCCAGGACCATTGGTACAGCACACAGTTAGGCAATACATGAACCTCAACAATGCTGAGCAGCTTCTCAAGTGAGTGGGACAGTCTGATTATAGTGACACTAATCGTGAAAAGTCAAGCTCTGAATCACTGAATGTTATGTAATACAGCTGAATTGTTTTTTTCGGTGGATTGCTCATAGTGAAGTGGCCGATGATTAACACAAGCGCGCCTCTTTGTCCAGATACCAGGGACCGGTCCTGCTGATCAGAAGAACCAGAGATGAGATCATCACCACAACGTAAGTCCACATGTTATTAAATCCATAAAGTCTTTCAAGTGTCTCAGCATGGCAGGTTTGCTTTGTGCTGGCCTAACCCACTAAAGATTGTAAAGGGGTGTCCAAACATGGCACAATGAGACCATAGAAAGTCAATGACTGCTGGTGATGTGAAGTAGGCGAGTCCCAAGTTAGACCTTTCTCAGCAGTGAGGCGAGCAATTGAAGCTACCAGTGAGAGTGAAGGGTACTGTTGGTTGACATAACATAGTGTGGTAAATACATTAGAGGGTTACCTAGGCAACAAGAGCCTGGAATAACCGGTATCAACCAAGGATGCATAACAAGCAGAACATTTCCTGTGCAGACTTCCATAAGAAGGGAATGTTTTAGGTGAAACTGTATTCAGAGAGAGAAAGCTAAATGACATCTCAAAATTAAAACTGCTCCAAGGTGACTAAGGCATATCTGGTTGCCCAAAATATATCAACTTCCCCACAACCTAAGGGAAAATGGATGACCTTGACACACAGACACCACACACATGCCTATAATATATAATTAAGTTCCCAATCTTGTGAAAAACTAACTAGAGCCTTACTGCTTCCATAGGAATTAAGCGGGTAAGTATCCCCCTCTATAAAAGAAGTTTTGGCAGTTTGCACATCTGGAGCATTCAGGTGTGTATTAACACAGTGCTGAAGAGAGCTGTGCATAAATAAACACAAACCTCAATGAACCGAAGCAGCAGTGTAAAGAAAAATGGGCCTCCACAACGATGTGAGAGACTGATAAAGTCATACAGAAAACAATTGCTTCAAGTTAATGTTGCTAAAAGTTTGACAAGCTATTGAATCATAGGGCATATGTAGTCTTTCACAAGACTCCTGTGAAATCTTTTTCACGTGACTCTATTTTTTTTTTCCTATTATTGTGATACTTTACTAAACTGTATTCTTATGTTTTTTCAGTATTATTTTTAGACACTGCCATGCCAATAAAGTAACTGGATTTTAGAGAGGGAAGAAGGGGAAAAAGAAACAAAGAAAAAGCTCAGACTCCAGATTGCTTTAAACACTCAGTTTCAGGGTTTTCTACTCTTAGATCTGTATATTAACGGTGACAGTGGATATCCTTAATGTGGCTATCTCGGGCACACAGCTCTGGCTGTGAGCACAAGATCCCCACCCAACCCTGCTATTTAAGCCTTGTGCTTGTGAGGAGCAGTTATTCAGAAGAAAGTTGGTTGAGGATGGATTAGATTGTAAAAGCAAATGTAAAAGATTTTAACCCTTTTGTACCAGATATATAGGGATTTTTTTATAGAAGATGCTGAATATTTAATAACACATGTGACCCAATCTGGTAAAAGGAGTCAGAAGTCGCAGGAAGAATTGGCCCCTGCCTAAATTGCAGCGGCTAATACTTAGGCGAATAACATATGAATTAGCGCTGTATTGTGGGTCATTTCCGGGTTCACGAGATGTTCTTAGCAACAAGGGAGAGACCTCTTACATATTTTGAGCGCTTATACGCGTTACCAGTTACCTACCAATTACATTCCATATTTAATATGCAAAGTAATGGCATCATGGTAGCATGTATGAGCGCTCAAAACATGTAAGCATGAGAGTCAAGGTGAGCTTTTGACTTTTGACTAAACTGCAGAAAATATTCAGTGCTGCGATTTGATTTGAAGCCCTTGCACAGTTCAGTTTGCCTTGTCACCACTACAGGTAACGTGAATGAAAATTCCACGTGTGGTGCCTGCAGCATTGAAAATTGATTCAAAATCAATATTTGTCATTATATCTGTTATTGAGGGATAACCATCAGAGCACAGTGGTCGGATTTTTCATAAGCAGCTGTGTTTTTAGTACAAACTATTTCCAGTAAAAACTGAAAGGTTTTCAGTCAAGGTTATGACTGAGTGGATTTACTTTTTTTTCCATTTAATTTTTATTGTTCAAAAATGTTTTTTAATTTGAAACATGGCCTAGATTTAAGATTTTAAAAAGTGACAGACATCACAGTTTGATTAAACATGTTGACTCATACTTCTGTTGACAAATTTGATATAAAGTTTAAAGCTAAAGACAATTTTTAAATTTTAGTTAGCTTTTCCAAGTGATCCAGTATTTTTAGTTCCGCTACAGTCACACTAGAGGAAACCGTGGTTGGCGACCCCGGCACCACCAAAACTACTGTGACTGTGTGCAGTCTTGAAATGGTTGCTTTGATAATGGAAACCAGGTCCACTTGAAGTCAGTTGCTGTCTTCAGAACTACTTTGGTGCATCAGGATGGTGATAAAATGGCAATAAGACTGAATCGGTCTATCAGTTAAAAATCGAATCGGGTCAGGGTGACGACTGCGTGCAATCCATGTGATAATACAGCAATTAACTGTGACAAATCTGCAAAAATTGCCAATCTGTTGCTATTTGCAATCTCTTGCCATCTAAATATATTTAGCAATTCAAATTAAACATAAATCCATTTTAAGTACTTATATTCCGAGTCCAGTCAGAACGTCATAGGTTGGCAAAAGAAATTCTTCCACAAATTCTTTCAGTGACATAGTTGCTGCAGGGTGGCAATTTATCTGCAAAATAACTCTTCAACCTTCCTTTATATAAGAATATGAGCAGAATACAACCAGTTGGCAACTAGTTGTTTGGAGTCCCCTATTACAAAGAGACACATCAAAGACAAGTTGCATTTATTGGTGCAGACTGACTCAGATTGATTGCAACATGTTGGCAATCTGATCATTTATGAATTAGACAGAATTAGTTATTTGCAAACCTGTTTTCACTCTAGTGTGACTGAGCCATTAGTTTTTTCCCCTAAAGTCTTGTTTTTATTTTATTTTTCTCACCTAGTTTAAGTGTTCATTTAGTTGACTATAATGATCTTGTCAGTCAGTTTTGGTTGGATGTTTTTTAATATAATAGCTCCACATTAACTTAAAGTTGTATTTTGTGTTTCAGGGGTCCAGAGGACATCATGTCTAACAGAGGCAATGACCTCCTGCTCAAGCTGCTGCAATTCAGGTTAGTTTCCTCACTCTCAAACTCAGTCTAGCCTCCATGTTGTCATTGTTCTCACTGCTCAGTGAATTCGGAGTTGAGCAACATCATTTTTAACTGGTGATATCATTTTCCTGGACAGGTATCCCAAAATAATGACCGATGAAGGGACCAGAGTAGTCAGGCAATGGCTCGGAGCCTCCAGTCCATTAGAAGAAGGTATGTGGCTCAACACAAGGTGTTATAAAGTCCATCTGACTCCGCCCATTAAAATTCAAACACCATAATTTAGATTTCCTCTTCATGGTGGTCTGCATGGGCAGATCTTGTGCTGGTTTTTGATCAATCTCTGGAAGTCCTGACCCCTTGGAATTGTGCATCCACATTGCATACTGAATCTCTTCAACTGTGTCAGTGCAGTGACCCTTAAACTTATCTTTTGGTGTGTGAAGATCGTGTTGCTAGGGCTGAAAATCTTCTTGGACGATTTGTCTCTGTACACAGTAAATTTTAAATAAAGATGTGATTAAAGTGCAGATCTTCAGTTTTAGTTCAAGGGGGTTTAACAAAAGTATTACATGAACTGTTTAGGAATTAGTCCTTTTTAATACGTGGTACCCTGTTTTCAGAGGCTCAAAGGTAATTACAGTTTCATGGCCAGGTGAGGCCTGTTCCCTTGTTAAACAGATAAGAGATCTGGAGTTGATTTTAAGAGTTGACATTATGTTTGGTAGCTTTTCACTAGAACTCGCAGTATCAGGTCCAAAGAGTTGTTTATGAAAGTGATGGAGACCATCATTAGGCTGAAAAACCCAAACAAATCTGTCAGAGAAATAACTAACGTTAGGAGTGGCCAAATAAATCATCCATTCTTCAAAAGAAGGAATGCACCGGCCCGCTTCCTCTCACCAGAAGAAAAGTGAAGTGCATGATCATAGAGTATTTTTCCTCAGTTAAGAAAACTCTTTCCTCCACATTGTTCTAGCGAAGTCCAGAACAGTGGAGGAGGCATGCAGATAATTGTCAAAGTCTACAATCAAGAGACACCTTTACAGCAAGGTGCAAACCACTGGCTATACTCAAGAACAGGAAGGCCAGATTAGACTTTGCTAGAAATTATCTAAAAGAGCCTGCACAGCTCTGGGGAAAAAAAAATTTTTTTTGGACAGATTAAACCAAGATGAGCTTGTATTGGAATGATGGGAAGAGAAAAGTATGGAGGAGCAGAGAAAAACAGTTCATGATCCAAAGCATTCCAGCAATGTTATGAGAGTGGAAACAGGTCACTATAGTTTATTGATGATGTGACTGCTGATAGTAGCAGGATGAATTGTGAAGTGTACGGGGCTGTACTCTGCTCAGACTCAGCCAAATGCTATAAAACTAATCAGACAGTGCTTCACAGTGGAAATTGATAATAAACCAAAGCATACTGCAAAAGCAACCCAAGAGTTTCTAAAACCAAAGAAATGGGATGACAGTCATCACATCTCAAGCCAAACAGAGCAAATAGACCCTTTTCAGTTTTTCTAAATACTACTGAATGCCGAAAGATCCACAAACAAGCAGTAACTGAATGCGGCTGCAGTAAAAGCCTGGCAGAGCATCTCAGAGGAAACGCAACATTTGGTGACGTCTGTGGGTTCTAAACTTCAGGCATTGACTCAAAAGGATGTACTCAATGCCATGCAAGTATTAAAAATGGTCCTTTATATTTAAAAATATCATAGTTTGTCCATTTACTTTTTAGCCTCTGAAAATGGGGGACTGTTTTAAAATGGCTGTAATTCCTAAACAGTTAATATTTTTGTTAAAGCTCTTGATTTAAAGCTGAAAGTCTGCACTTCAGTCACGTATTGACTGTTTTAAAATTCACTGTACAAGCAATACGTAACTGAACGAAGTACATACATAAACAT
>JAMQGT020007852.1:0-24763 GCA_024447675.2 Pterophyllum scalare
CTTCACAACAGTGCCATCCTGTTTGCATGGCTGTAGACTGGAGAGAATTGTAAATGTTTAATAGCCCTAATCACTGCAGACTTCGTTAGCAGTAACATTTCAGGAGTTATACTGATGCAACTCAATTTGGTAAATCACTGCTTTGAATTGAGAAAGGATGTTTACACTGAAACTCTGTATGAGATTTTCAAAAAGCTGCAATCCCTTTCTGATCCTTCGGCTTTAAAGAGTTATGGTTGAATTGTAGCTAGGGCTTTGAGACCGTTTTATGCCAAAGAGGGTCCTCACAAGAATAAAAGTGTAGGTGCATGTGTGTGTGTGTGTGTGTGTAAGTAAAAAGAGTAAAAGAGTGTAACAAGCCCCCGGTGTTTTCCTCTCTCCCTGCTCAGTGTCTCAAAGTTGACTCTTTTATAAACCATGTTTCCCCCTTGTCTCCATCCTGCTCTCTGTTCTACAGTCACTTCATCCTGTTTATCTTTTCCTTACTCATCTTCTCTTTGTCTTTCTTGTTCTGCTTCTGCTCTCAAGCAGTGGCGTCACATTTTCCTTGCATTAGGACCAATCATTCCTTCACTAAAGCACTAACTGAGACCAAGGTGGAGCAGTTTTTTTTCCTTCAAGCTACATTTCTCTGTCTGTGAGCATAATCTACCAAGCTGAAGTTTATAAAACTTTGTGAAGAGATGGGTATCATCAGAGAACACTGACAATAAAAGAGTTTAGACTGTACTATAGTATAAAAGGTGACATAGAAACACAATAATTTACACTCATTCTGTTTTTAATAGGTTCACATTGGTCTCAAAGCTTCCACAATTTCCGTTTTCCCTCAGTATTACAGTTTTGATATACTTCTGGTCTATGGGCATACGATAAAAAGGGTAATATTAGCTTCACTTGCTGCAAAATGTGTTAATTCTAACACTAATCCTTTTGTTGGGACAGGTTTGGGGTTTCCAATGTATTCTACTGGCTCTTTAGTCATTTGGTGTGATTTTCTCATTGCTGACACATGCCAGTGATAAACAAGAGGCTCTAAGAAGTAAATAAAAATGTAGATCTCCCAGCAGTTGCTCATTCTTCATTTGAGGCTTGTTCCAAACAGCTGCACACATTCTTTACTTACTAAAACTTTTATTGTGCATGTTTGGGCGAAAGCTTGCATCTCTGTCTACTATTAATACATGGCAGCATGAGTCCGGTTTTCTGTGAGGACAAAATTCCACACAAATGCTGGTGAGGAGACACAACAGGAGGTGCTGGGTAATGAGACTGTTGACGTGGTGATTATCAGACCCTTACACTTGTAAGCTTTAGTTATCTGACGATAAGCCAGGTCAGCCAAAGCAAAACTATGACACCAGAATACTAATCCTTAAAAATGTTGTGGAAAGCAACAAATCTGGGCTGTATTTAAGTTTAAAAACATAACTCTTCACATGATCAGCATTTTGCTTGTGTGTGGCAGTGTCACTGTGGTTTTCAAAAACATGTGTGGCTTAACAATGCTCTAGATTATGAAACAGGCTTTCGTTTTATGATCCTGCTCCTCGGAGCCTAAAGAAAATCGAACTGGATAATAAGGCTGGAAGATTTCCTTTCCCAGACATGCAGGATTCTGAAAACGCTGAATGGAGCATTTTTAAAGTTCGCATGATTATGAAAACATTTGGTGGGTCATCAACACAAACATTTAACAACTGAGCTGGAGAATATGTTCCTTTAATAAAAACTCTAAATATAAAACACATTAAGCAGGGAAAAGCGTCTCCTAAGAAGCACTTTGTGCTATGATATAATATCCTTTCACTAATCTTAGAATTAGACTGTATGCATAAAAAAAAAAAAATCACAAGAATCTGTAATTGGATAACAAGTTAATCCCAAAATTCTAAAAACATGATGACTTTAAGGTATCAAATGTATTTAAGTTCCTATAGCAGCCATAGGTACTGGAGACACTGAATAATAACATGTGGCAAGCCCAGGTGCAGCAGCAAAGATGCACTGCAACACATGGACACAAATCAACACAGAAATACAGTACTGTGCAAAAATCTTGAGCCAGTCCTCATTTCTTTATATTTTGCTTCTAAGGAGCCAGGCTTTCTTATAAATTTTTAAGTGGTCTTGAGCAACAGTTCTCCAGGCTTTCTGAAGGTACTTCAAAGCTGTTCTTTGGACATTGACCTTTTTTTAAATTCATTTTCCCTCCAGTACTTGTATTTGACCATTTTCAGACAAATTTTTGTTTGTTTGTTTGTTAAGCCATTAAACACTGACCTATGATTGATTTGAGCATCAAACAGACACCTAATTCAAGGGATGAACCACATCTAGACCTGTTGTGTCTAGATGTAACAGTCAACTTAGCAGAATTGACCAATTTTAAATTGTATCTTTATGCACTTGCAGCCTGTCATAAAAACACATAATTTGTACCCATTTCTGGAGTTGAATCTATGAAAAATGCCAAAGATAACAGTTTGACAGGAATAAAACAAAATTGTTGCTTCAAAAATAGTCTTTATAGTAACAGTATAAAGCCAGTGTGGCAAAATCATACCTGGATAGAAAAACATCCCCTGGAAGCCTATAATGTAATGGACTGGCCTCACCCGAGCAGTACAAGATCATCCTGACAGAGAACAGAGCAACAGGCAGCCAACATCCAAAGAAGAGCTTTGAATGCACTTCAAGAAGCCTGGAGAATTATTCTTGTATATACACAAACTGTTTTTGCCTTGTATTCTGTATTGCCATGTTTGTTTATACATTTCAATAAATCGGGATGGCTCAAGACTTTTGCACAGTATTGTATGTATGTTTCAATATTTATTAGAGAGAAAAGACAACCAAAAACCACTACGCAGACTGCACTGAGTACTTCAAAAGCAGACAGGATTAAGTTTGACAGAATTTCAGTGTTACTTTAACATGTCAGAATGTTTATATCCTGAAATGTTGCACCAGGTTACCAAGAGGCTAATGTTTTCTGGTCTGCAAAGCTGGGTGTTGCCATTATCACAGGTCGGTCTGCCAAAACATGCATTTCGCACATGTGTTTAAGGGTGTGCAGCAGCTTTTTAAATTAAAGACTCCAATCTGCATATCTGTACAAAGAGTATTTTTACAGAATTTATTTGATGTTTTGGGAGATTTATTTTGTTCATATAATTTTACCGCTATTTCATTGGCCTCTAGTTTCATATTTAATATCCCCCCCCCCGTCTTTATGCTAAGACAGGCTAGTCTGGTTTAGTTTCATGTTAATGATGCTTCCATGAGAGACTTGTTTTATAAATCAACTCAAATTCAGATGTAAAGCAATTTTCAGACTTAAACATGTACACTATATTACCAAAAGTATTTGCTCATCTGCCTTCACACACATATGAACTTGAGTGACATCCCATTCTTAATCCAGAAGGTTTAATATAATGTCAGTCCACCTTTGGAGCTATGACAGCTTCAACTCTTCTGGGAAGGCTTTCCACAAAGTTTAGGAGTGTTTATGGGATTCTTTGCCCATTCTTATAGATGTGCATTTGTGAGGTCAGACACTGATGTTGGACAAGAAGGCCTGCCTCAGTCTCTGCTCTAATTCATCCCAGTGGTGTTCTATCAGGTTGAGGTCAGGACTCTGTGCAGGCCAGTCAAGTTCTTCCACACCAAACTCACTCATCCATGTCTTTATGGTCCTGCTTTGTGCGCTGGTGTGCAGTCATGTTGGAACAGGAAGGGGCCATCCCTAAACTGTTCTACAAAGTTGGGAGCATGAAATTGTCCAAAATGTCTTGGTATGCTGAAGTATTAAGAGTTCCTTTCACTGGAACTAAGGGGTGGAGCCCAACTCCTGAAAAACAACCCCACACCATAATCCCCCCTCCACCAAACTTTACACTTGGCACAATGCAGTCAGACAAGTACCGTTCTCATGGCAACCACCAAACCCAGACAGAGAAGCTTGATTTTTCACTCCAGAGAACATGTCTCCACTGCTCTAGAGTCCAGTGGCGGCATGCTTTACACCACTGTATCCGACGCTTTGCATTGCACTTGGTGATGTAAGGCTTGGATGCAGCTGCTCAGCCATGGAAACCCATTCCATGAAGCTCTCTACACACTGTTCTTGAGCTAATCTGAAGGCCACGTGAAGTTTGGAGGTCTGTAGTGATTGACCCGGCAGAGAGTTGGAGACCTCTGTGCACTATATGCCTCAGCGTCTGCTGACCCCACTCTGTGATTTTATGTGGTCTACCACTTCATGGCTGAGCTGCTGTCATTCCCAATCACTTCCACTTTGTTATAATACCACTAACAGGTGACTGTGGAATATTTAGTAGTGAGGAAATTTCCTGACTGGACTTGTTGCATCCTATCACGGTACCATGCTGGAATTCACTGAGCTCCTGAGAGCGACCCATTCTTTCACTGATGTTTGCAGAAGCAGTCTGCGGGCCTAGGTGCTTGGTTTATACACCTGTGGCCATGGAAGTGACTGGAACACCTGAATTCAATGATGTGGATAGATGAGTGAGTACTTTTGGCAATATAAAATAAATAATTTAATATGAAGTAAATTTTACTACATGGAGGTCTACATGACTTCATTCCAGGTGGCAGTTAAGCATCATGCATATGGTCCATTGTCATGATTTATTAGCTTATTGTTTCTCTTAGTACTTTTCCAATCCCAGTAATGGACTGCAGCTTAATCGGCTTGAACTTTCAACACTTCTTATCTCCCACCGCCTGAACACATATCCCCTGATAACTGATACCCTTCCAACAATGACCGTGTGGTGTATGTCAGTCTTTGTGTGAGCATTTATATTCAAACGCACAAGCTTTTCCAGCACCGTTCAGTATGGAAGGATAGATGGATCAAATTAATGGCCGACATTAAAATAACTAAAATTTAGTTATTTTAATGTCGGCTATTAATTTAATCCATCTATACAGCCAACAGAGAAGCATTTAATGCTTCTTTGTTGGCTGTATGAGCTTGTTATTTCTGGATTGAGAATTGGTTTGAACTTTTCTTCTTTTTCTTCCACCTATAAAACTGCCACTCTTGTCTGCTTTTCTTTTATACAATTAAACGCAGACTCCAAACACTGCAAACCCAGCCCATTTTTTACTCTTACAGTCTTACACAAGGAAAGACTTTTAAATCACTCCTCAGTGGCATGTTCCAAGAGTTGAGCAACAATATGAATCTTTTACATGAGACCAGCTGGTTCCGACAACTAATTAAAAACTTGCATTATCTCATCAGATTTAATTGAAATCACTCGTGTAGTTTTTGGTATATCTGCAGGTATAAAAACATGTCACACATAATCTTAAAATTAAATAAAAAAAAAAAAAAAAATCACACTATGCACTGAGTTGTAGTTTTCCTATGCAACAGTTACAGTTCAGTTAGGGCCACTATTTTCAAAAGAAGACTAACGTTTCCATCTGCAGTTATTCACATTTGTCAACATGTCTCTGTTCTGACACATTCCCACCTTTCCACATGCACATGCAGTGGAGACGGACTCAGCAGCAGGAAGACCCCCAACACAGAACACAGCAGGCATCACTAACAAATAGATATGACATTTATTAACTCCAATGTGGGAAAAAAAATGCCTTAAATGGAGGTGGGCTGCAAAGTGTCTCGCAGATGTGCAGTAACTGTGGGCATACTAAAGCAACTTAAATAGCACGGCCTATATGAGATAGCTAAATGGGTACGTAGGCTGATGCAGGCAGGTATTAAGATGAGGCATTGAGATTTTTAAGGCATAGATCTTTAAAAAAAACCAAAAAACTCTTACCTGCAGTAGGATCTTATTTCCATCATAGTCCTCTGTCTGCCAGCGCACCTCACTGATTGGGCTGCAGGGGTGTGGCAGCAGGGGCACCAGTACTCCAACATCCCGGACCCTCACCTCCATTACTGCTGAGTCCAACACCATGGGACTGTGGCCTCGCGGGAGCCTCTTAAAGGACAGCTGGATCTCCATATCAGGGTTGGAGTACACCACAAAGAAGCAAAAGTCATCCTTCTTCTGTGCTACCCTCCGCTGAAGCAGCAGCTTGTACAGCCGCACCATGTCAACATAATTTTCATGGCGGCAATAGACTGTAAATCGCACAATTTCCTTCCCATAGTGAACCTGCCGCACGGCCCAGAGTGGCGTGCCAGGAGATAGAGTGAAAAAGTCCTGACTGCATGGGGTCAGAGGTAGCATCCGCCGGCCATTGCTGACTTTTTCAGTGTGGTGGTAGTGCCAAGGCGGCCTCTGCAGAGCGCGATGCAGCATCAGTATGTGCTCATCACCGCCGTATGCCTCCTGAAGGAATAGGATGACCGCCAGGGCTGGCTGGCAAGCTGAAGTTGGGCTTCCGTTTTGATGCCGCTTCGACCGAGATCGCTGAGACACGGAGGCCCGCTCTGAGACTCTGAAGAGTTGCAGTTCAGGGTGAACCCACGCCAGCACGGCATCGGCCGCATGCTGCAGGAACTTGCCCTCGCCGGGGTCAGCAATGAGGTGGACGCTGACGAGGAAGGGATCCTGGAGTTCACCCATGGATAACTCACCTCCACCAGCACATATGGAAGAAAAAAGTAGAAGAAACAGGGAAACAAAATGGGGTGTGGAAAACAAGAAGAAGATGAGATGAAATTAATATTTTTAAACTTTTCATTATTACAGACAGAGAAATAAAAAGGTTAAAACAATTTGAATACTTAAATAAACAGGATTATGTTGCCTGTAAACAAAAGCCCAAACCCCTTTTGCCATCTTTCTGGTAAGGAATTCCCTTGGACACTGGGACTATTTTTCCTGCAATACATTCCCTATTGCCTTTGTTTACTTCTTTGTTCAAGTTTTCCCATATTTTCTCTCTCCCTTTCACTATTCCCACAGATCTCTCAGATCCCAGCTCTCCATTTCACTCATCCACATCCAACTCCATCGTTCTTACAATTCTGTTGTTTACCTTTCTCCACTCTCTCACCCTCCCTCCTTTCTACCACACTCATGTGGAGTAGGGCTCCTCTGTGGAGGCTCATTAGTGCCATTAGGAGTCATTACTGAAGCCCAGAGGAATGTTCCAGACCACAGCAGGAGCGATGCATTCAGGTGCAGCCTCTCCCTGAACCTCTGACCTGGAAAAGCTTGGCACCATGATACAGGTGCTGCAAACCCACATCTCCTTGTTGCTGATACATTTAACTTAGCTTGTCTCTTTTTTTTCTTGCATGTTACATGTACAAACTCACACTACTGTCTGTTATCTCCATGTACACTTATTCTTTGTTTTCAGTGAACTTTTGCTACAGTCTTTAATCAGTTCTCAGGGGACTTGTCCCATTTTGTTTGTGCTTTGGGAAAGGACACACAGTCTACTTGTTCCCGATACAACGTACTGTTTTGCCATTGCCAAAACCCTCCATGAAACTGAGAGGCCAAACGGGGATGGGTTTTGTCTCTCGAGTCCTGCTGACCTTTGTAAAAGGACAGTTTCAAGTTGACCAAAGAGGTAACATTTTCTAACTGTCACTTTGTGGTTACAATGAAACACTCCAAAAAGGTGTCCATTAGAGGTGTAATGACATGTTGTTATTAAATATTAAAAGCTTCAGTAAAAGTAAGATGTGATGGCAAGTGTTTCCTATAAAGGCATATTTCATTCATTTTTTTCCCCCCTCAGTGCTCTGGTTTACCACAGTCCACAGACTTGGAAACTGGTGATTCTAAAGTGGCCATAGGATATGAGTGAACAGCTGCCTGTCTCTCTGTGTTAGACTGGACTGGCAACCTGTCTCTGGTTTACCCTGCCTCTCTACCAATGTTAGTTAGTGAGCAGTGCTAGCTGCTTGGAACAGCTATTTTTGCTGCATTTGTCACACAAATGTTGAAAACACCAGTTTGGAACAAACCAAACATGACCATTCAGGGTATTTAAAAAGGAATAAGGTTCTGTAAGCAGATTTGATAGCAAATTTAGATTTGATAAAATGGCATCAAACCTCAACTCTGACCCAGAGTGTCCTTAAATAACTCCGTTTGTCTAAAGAGGTAATAACATCCGGATCAAGAATGTTCCTCTGCAGGTTTAAGCGGAATGCGCGCGCACACACACACACACACACACACACACGGAAGGAAAGACACCACTGCAGTCATTACCATCAACCTGATCCCATTACAATTACTGTTAACATGTAACATGCTCTCAAGACATCAAACACATGGATGACAGGGATCTTTAAGGCTATTTACAGCACATTGTACTGTCACACAGACAGCTTGACTTCTTTACACTTTACACTCCTGCCGCACACAGCTCTCACAGTATCAGTTTTCATGAGTCAGAACTAAATTGAGCCAATCAGGAAAAGCAACCTTTGTCCTAATCATCCTATGTCTGCCTCATTAGAAAAACTACAGTAAAACACAAAAGTGTCAACAATTTGATCTTGTTTTCATTTTTTTTGTTTTTAAAAGTCATTCATCGTAATTTAAGCGTCTCCCCCCCCACCACCACCACCACCACCACCACACACACACTCTTTCAGCCATTTTTGCACAGGACAATTTTGGGAGATTCAGGTCGGGATATTTTCCACAGCTTTCCTTTCTCACATGTAGCACACAGCAGGAAACAGCATGACTCGGCCGTGTTCTCACTAATGGAAATACTGCATGTGGTTTAGGTGAGGGAGCTGCCTGGATAGAGCATGCGGGAGAGTACACTCTGACGTGCACGCAGTGAATGGAATATTAACTGGAATATTAACTGCTCTCTCTCATACAAGCACAATCAAGCAGACACTTTATACTGGTGAGCTGGCAGGTCACATCTGACCCGCTTCTGTTTGGTAAGTCCTAGAAAAGTTCAGGACTCCAGTGCATATGTGAAAACAGCTTCATCTTATACGTTGTCAAGTACCCAAAGTTCTTAGGAGGCCACAAACAGAATGACGCATCAATTTAGTCTCCTACACACATACACTGAGGGCCAGACACCCTACTTATTTCTGTCTGATCATATTAGAAATGGTGTCGGTCTCCTTGGCAGCTAACTGAAACTGCTGTTTGAAACACTTTATGACTCAGCTACAAATGGATGTTTGAAATCCTACACAGACACTCGAATCTCAAATGAATTCATCCGACTCTCTGCCTTCATCTATTCTGTCAGGCATTAAAAGGCACATATGCATTTTCACTTTGTGCACCAGCTGACTTGTACGGTACCTCTAAAAAGTTGTGGTGCATTAAAGGTGCTGCCACAGCTCAGGATGCAACAATCCTGAAAGAGATGCTACATCTCTGAAAGTTGTACTGTTCAAGTATTGATGAGGCTGATACTGAGAGGGGTTGATTCAACTGTATGATCATTCTGAAGGACGGATTATAGTGCTGTGTTCAAGGGAGACAGCTCTGATCAATGAGAGAAGCTGTTTACCGTGTCTTGTCTGGTGTTGAGGTAAATTTAAAAATCTAAATTCATTAGATTCACAGATGTCTCTGTCTTGAATACAATTGAAACATAACTTTGCAAGTTCACAGACAAGCTGTAGCAGGTGCATTTTTTTGGGAACACTTTTCTTAAACATAAAATTCCAACATTTTGAACAAAGCAGTACTTTTCTTGGCAATCAGAGTTAATGAGGAGCTGCAACACAGGAGAATAAATCAGAGATTAAGTCTCCCCAATCCTGTGAAGGGAATGTAGGGTGTTTGTGGGTAAAGCTCTGGAGAAGTGTGTCTCTAAGCTCTTAATCCACTTGAGTCTTCAAGCTAACTGACTCGATTGACTACATACAACTCATGCATGTGCATAACCATCCTCAAAACACACACACACACACACACTTATAGAGGAGCCTGTCTTGTCTAATTCTCAGAAACTCTTACCTTCTCTCTGTGCATACATATTAACCAGGAACACATGCTTGCTGCCGTACCCACAGATGACGACGTGAGATAAAACAACACGCCTTCCAGTGGCCCCTCCACATATGAGAGTGATTAGCAGCAAAAACTCAACCTCGCCTTGGTGTGCGTTTCTTTGTGTGTATGTGCACATGAACCCCAGTCACAGCTTTAGCTAGCTGGGCCTTCAGTGTAAAACAAAACAACTGAACTTGGAAATTCAAGATGTGGGCCCCTTTTGTCGTCTGGTAAAAAAGAAAAGAAAAAAGAAAAAGAGAAGAGGGGGAGATGCAAGTTCCAAGACTCATACATCACTTTGAGTGACTGGTGCCAAAACATTATAAATGTGAAAGTCTTCACACTCATGTAAATGTTTTCAGTTTAGTAAAATCTTTACTTATTATTTTCTGTCATTTTAAAGTGTCAGTCATACAGAGAAGCTGTTCTCACATTCAGATTGTGGCAAATATCCTTTTTTAAAGTCTCATATATGCCCCCCCCCTTCTCTGGTAAACAGAGTATATATGCAGTTACAGTGGTGGATGCTCATTTTAAATAACGAGGTCAGTGTTTGTTAACAGAATCACTGTTCTCCACCTGTATGACGTCAAAGAGAGCGCATATCCTGCTTATATCAATACAGTCATCTCAGTTCTCAGCAAAACCCAGTAACTATTTAAGCCTTGTGTTTGCAAGCAGCAGCCAATGAAAAGAAAGCTGACTTAAAGGAAGAGGAGATAAAATTTCCCTCCCATTTTTTTTTTTTTAAAGATAGGACCCAGACCCAGTCTGGTTATGTTCTTTAATTTTCTTATTGCTAATGAAAAACATGAAAATGCCAAAATCAGCAATGACTGTATCGTACCAGCCATGTTTCCTGTGACTCTAAAACCTCGTACAGTGTTCTCACTGGTGTGTGCTGGGCCTTGAAAAACTTCCTAATGGGCCACAGGAAAATTATATGATTGGGGGATGCATGAAATGACTTGACTGGATATGCTGGTCAAAGCAATTTTTGTGCGTATTAGTTGATACTGCATTTAAGCCATTATGATCCGTCATGTCCCAACAACAGTTTAGACATTTTTTTCCATTAAAGTACAACATCAATAAACCAGCTCAGGAGGTTGTGAAACCTGCTGAGAATCAATTTTGGTTTTACTTAACAAGTAGTTTGTAGTAGTTTACTTACATTTTCTCAGCCTTGCCCACTTCGCTGAGCTCTCTTTTCATCTCACTCGCTCCTATCTTCTGTCTCTAATTTTCTAAGTCCAGGCTTATTTGATCATGTCTGAACCACGCTGAGCATGCGTGTGAACTGACTGATGGCCAAACCCCTTTAACTTAAAGCTATACAGTGCGCACCAATGAGAGGTAGAAAGCAACGGGCAATCCCCTCTAATGTAACGACGCAGAGAGCCAAATATGAAGCAGAGAACAGTTCCCAGTGACAGCACTGTTGTGTTCATGGCTGCTAAAAGCTACAATGCCCGGGTGTTTCAGCCTTTAAAAATAAATAAAACATATGGAAGCATTTTTGAAATCGATTGGTCTTTTCATCCGACTTACTGCCAGAAAAAATGTAAATAACCCCACCCATAATCACTTAAGCAGCTCTCATAAAAAGACTGAGTTAAAGTGATATATTGCTGTCTTCTGAGATAAGAGCGCAAGCTTCTGTTTGGATCTCTGCTTGTCAGCTGATCTCACACTCTGGGCTGATATACATGAGAGAAAACTGCAAGTCTGCATTTCTTCACATAATTTAATTACACTGCATGAGTTGATGCGGTGAGAAAGAAAACAAGCTTGTTTGCTCTGTTGTCTTGAAGACTCAGAAGGACATGGGTATATCACTTCTAAAGTGCAGCATAAGCAAAAGGACCTGAAAATAAAGGGAATTGCAGACTTCCTTTCCCAGAGCGGAATATACAAAGGGCTCTATATGTGAAAGCAGCCAACCCTGAAGTTTCACAGAATATAAAAGCCATTAGACCAAAATGCAGAGACACTATTTCTTGGCTTTAAACTGCTGTTAGATTCAGACTTAAGAAGATGGATTAGATGCGTTACAATAGACTGCTGCAGGCAAGGTTTAGAAGAGGAGCTTAGTGAAGAGACCACAGCCGGGGTCATGAACGTTGTGTGGCCTTCACTGTCTCAACAGACCTGGAAGAAGGCAGATCGGCTTAGGAGGGGGGATAACAGGCAACGAAGTGATGTGGCATGAATGATGTCCGTTTCACTCAAACACAAGCACATCGTCACTTTGTGTGTGGACAGCAACATTTGTTTTAGTGGTTTACTGAATTTTATGGACAACGAGTTTCTCCCACAAGAGGCACAAAAACAAGGCAACTGGGAATTTCTTGAGTGCAACATTACTGGTGCGACAGTCTTATAAAAGCCAGAGTAAAGACGGTTGCATCACAAGGTAAAACCAAAGTACTCTCAGTCCATGTTCAAAAACAGCCACTTCTCCAGCACTGGTTTCTGCATTAAGAGTTTAATCTGAAAAACAGTGACAAAGGTGTGTTACATGATCTACACTTCTCCATTTATTTTGAGATTGACAAATGTGCGCCGTTAGCCAGGGATGAATAGAACAGATCACACTTGGTGCTGGTGACCCAGGAATATGCAATTCTAAATCCTAATAGTTATGTGGATTATGCAGCACATTGAAGGTTGAATATGGTCACCTAAACCTGAGTTTTTCACAGGTTCAAAATGGTGGACGTGATCCATAAGGGACCCATGGAAAACCAACTTAAATCTTCCAGTTTGAAAGGATCTGGGGAGAATTAGACCTGATCCAAAATATGGTTCACTGAAAATCAGGCCATTGTCCCGGTTTTCACAAGCCCCAAATTACACCACATATGTTTTTAACTGTTAGATATATTTGACCTTGTACCAGAGGCAACATAATGAAGCTGACTCAGGCTCATCACAAAGTGACTACAGTTGTATTTGGTCTCATTCTGTCTCAGACAGCCAGTACCCAATAATAACTGTCCTACTTCACTGCACACTCAATCAACACACGCTCACCCATTCACTATCACAAGGGCCACAACAAGGCTGACAGAACTGCTTCAATTAAAGCATTAACAAAAAGCAGACTGCAGCATATTCAGAGGTGATCTTGGCCTCGTGGTTTAACTCTCGTTCTGGAGGATGCACATTTGGTAACACTTAATCCAAGCTCCCTTAAAGCGGAGCCTGGATTTCATACATTTAGCTAGGGAGAAACCACCAATGCTTTGTGTATGAGTGTGTATATGTGTGCATGTATGTGTGCGTTATAAGCTGATCTGTTATGGGTGGTCCTTGACCCATCAGGTGCTATTCAAACCGACTGTGTTAAAAGTATTTTGGCTGACAGCGCTGCAAGTGGTTTGCCGTGTAAAAGGATACTCGGTACTGTCTATTTATTTATTTATTTTTTTTACACAGAGCAGTGAATCATCTTCCACAGTGTTTTAGTGTGAATCCAAGACGATGCAGATAAAAGGCAATGAAGCAGCAAACAAACACCACATTCTCCATCACACAAGAATACAGTGTGATGGCGAACTCACATTTGGATGTTTAAAGCAGACTCTGATATTGAAAATTTAAAATAATACATATAACATTACATTTCAGTCATTACGGTTGAGTAGCAGTGCTCCAGGAGTGAGTCAATGCTGAAAAACACAACGTTAGAACAGGAATAAACATGTTTACAGCCTGGTGCATGAAACCACTATTTTTTATGAAGGCTTACAGTTATGCATGATTACCAGCATGGCTGCGGCGAGGGACAGGTGGGTGCTGACACTATTTTCCAGATTGGCTGTGATAATATTTAATCTTAAACTACATTTTAATTCTCAGTGTTCTCAATGTTAATTCATTGATTTTAATGAACAAATGTTACACTACAGCGAGGAAAAATAAAACTGCCCTTTTTAAGAAGAAGCAGCCTGTGGTAGCAGTTGGGCTTCTGCCATTATTTATTTATTTTATGTAAAAACTTCTTGAAAGATTTGCCTCAGCTGGTGTTGTCCTTTCAGCACTGAAACTGATCATTACAGTTTCTAAAACCTGCTTAAGATTTTTTTTTTTTAATGGAACCTCCATTTTTCTTGCTACAACCAACTGACTCACCCTCATTCACAACTAGTAACTTTTATTATGATTAAATTTAAATCTGAATATTTTTAAAAGCTTCCATTTCGAGACCCTGCCAGCTGAAGTTCTAGTTTCTGTTTCATGGGATCTTACTGTAAAAAAAATACCCAGTCATATTGATGTTGTGGTTTAGCATGAAATCAATCTATCTCCAAGGGCTTTATGGCTAGCTGAGGTCAAAGGTCTGGGTTTAAGACACACACTCCCCCAAACATGAGAAACTAAATGTACTTCTGTGGAGACAAAAGACAAGAGGGGACAGTAGGGAGTTTCCTTTAACTTAATTTTTCTCTCTGTTCATTCCCATGAGTCCATCCCACAGACAGACTAGACACAATTTAAAATGGGTTTTAACTGTTTTCAGCACTTCGATTTCTGCAAAACCTCAGCTTGAAAATCCATACTGCCTACAAACCTTATGTAAAACATCATCTCTGGAGATGAAACGTCACACTGCAGTAGAGGATGGTTACTTAGAGCTTTGATAGTGTTTTAGGGGTAGATTCTATTACAAGATATCAGCTTTTATTGTAGTATCCCTACTCCTTGCACGGTTACAGGGATGCCGTATGCAAAATTTTAACATGCATGCTAAAGATGAGTGCAGGACAGAAAGGATTAAGGATTCTTGATCACCACATTTGTTAGAATTACTGCAAAACAGCCTGTTTTAAACAGAACTGCGATGTCCTATTAGACAAAGTAATCAGACAGCTGTCAGCCAATCAGAAACAATGTCTTCTTGGAGAAATAGTAGAAATAATTTTACTTTGAAAAAGCTCCTCTGCTTGTTGTATATTCATCTATGAATACATGCAGGGTGTATGTACACTCACTAGTAGCTCTAGTCCAGCAGTGCCTTTGTGAATGTGGCCACACTCTCTCCTACAGCATGTATTTAAAGTTCTTGTGTTTTCGGATAGTGCGCCAGTGCACATTTTGTTCCAGCTCTGACCTCCAGTAATGACAATGGTGGGCAAAAGTTCATCTGACACGGCGATGACACAGGAAACAACAGGGGAAAACCAAACCAGACACTCTCTGCTGGATCACTGTGTGTGTGTGTGTATTTCACTGCTTCCTGGCTTACGGGTGTGGTGTGAGTGGGATAACGCAGCTTCCTGTAGACCAGATTAATGGGCTAATATTGGATATAATCTTCCCATTGTAAAAAAGCCTGGAGACCTGGCAAGCAGACTGAGGGCAGGCCGTGACCTCTGCAAACACAGGCCTTCCCAATCAAACTCTTTCAAAGAAAACTACGCAGACACTCACACTGTGTACAAATGTACAAGACGGGCAAGTGGCCATGTAACTTCCCTCACAATCATCAATACCAAGGTGTAATTTCAATATCAGCATCAAAATTATTACAACAAAGATACAACTTAAAAGCCACCACAGATGATTCTGTCTAAATGTTGAATTATAATCTAATAATAATATCTACAATTTATTATAATTTACTGCCATTTCTCAGATTTGGGAAACATTGTTTAAAAATCCAATGGAGTAAGACACATCGGTACTGAGATGATCAAACGACTTGTATGGAAAACAACTGGTTTACCAGACTGTGTAAATTATTCTCCAGATCACCTCATTATTAGGAAATCACCAAAGGCTAAATAGAAAAGTTTCTCACGTCATGTGCGCATTGCTTCAGTTTTGTCCACCATATTGGATGTGAAACGACATAAATAAAGGCAAAGTGTGTTCACATAACCAACCTTGTGTGTACACGTAAATAAATTTGTGACTGGATCTATCACCTGATTGCTTTTACAAGCTCTCTCTCTCTCTCTCTCTGTTATAATGAATGAAAAATATGGCCAAATCTACCAAAACAAGATCCAAATATTAACATGAAAAATAAGAAACGGTAGAAATGTTTCACAAATTTAATAGTTAGCTGAAATTACTCAGTTTGGTTAGACATGCTTCTTGTCATAGCCATTTATCCTGGAAAATCATTGCATTGTTTATCTCATGTGATTGTGTGGAATTTGTTTCCCCCTTTTTAGCATCACATTAAGATTTTTGTCATCTTCCTTCAAAAGCCCCCATTTTATCTTTTCTTACCATACAAATGTTTAATTTATCCCTGTGACTGTTAACATTAGTATATCTACTGTGTCAAATGTAATGCCTAGCATGCACACTGAGGGGGATGAAGGAAGAAAAACTCAATACAAAGACTCCACCCTAAAATCTGCTGTGGATCTTGCTAAAGACAGACACAAACACAAACACAATCCCCGCCTGTGAGTGGATTTATTTGGTCAGTGTACATTAGGGAGCTAAAGTCCCGCCTGACACAGCCTGAGCTGTGCGTTTGTGTGCATGCCTGTGTGTGTGTGCGTCTGTTAGCTATACTTCGTGTCACTGTTAATTTTACTTACTGCTGGTTGAGGACAAGGGACTGTAATCAGACCTGCAGAGGACAAAAGAAAACAGAAAAAAAAAAGACAGAGGCCATGTGGACAGAGAGAATGAGAGGACAAAACACAGAGAGAGGAGACAGAAGTTTATATTACAGTATGAACAGCAATCTACATGATTTACAGAATGACACCCTCCTATTTCAAATGAAGTGCTGACATCTGGCTAAACAGTAGGAGAGGTCCAGCTGGAAGGTCAGCAAAAATGCACACACATATTTCAGAGTGGTTTCTAGTGGAAGGGATAAAACACAAGACATTTGCTCAAGTACTACTTCCACTACTGTGATCCAGTACAGTTTCTAGCCACTTGTATTCTACTTGAGTACTGACTACTGCATGTTTCTAGTCAACTAACAGATTGGATACCCCCCCCCGTTTTTTGAAAGTTACAACAATCCCGCTCTACCACTGAAGTTATTAAAATAATGACATATTGGGAATTTATGACATTTTTAATACATCTTCACAAAAAGAGCTACACAACTACTGAAAACATTCAATGGTAGTTACTATACGTAAATAGAAATAATGTTAACAGTCATACAGTTAAACTAACTTAAAAACTTACTAGTTTGGTTTTTCTACCCAAACCAAACATGAATGACTGCAAGAACTGGTACATAAATTAAGTGGCTGCGAGGCTGGCGGAAATAATGTAAGTAAGGCCAAGTCAAGATAATCTGGTCGTCTGATCTTTGCAATATGCAGCATTAACCATGTCCGGGCTCCAGTGTTTTTGGTAGCATCCATTTTTATGCAGTGCTCTTTAAAAGAAAGGAAATAAGTGCATTTGGGAAATGTATCTGTTGACATAAAGGGTCTTGGTTCTTCACCTTCTGGACATTTATCCACTCTCAAACTTCAGAGAGGAGATGGAGAATTAGATTCAACTAATCTGATCTCCAGACATTACAGTCAAATTCTGACATTTTATGCAATTACTTACATCTAAGACATGTTCGCTCACACACACAACAAGACTGACAAAGGAGCTACCGTACATCCTACGCTTAACAATTTGGTGAAACCCCTGTGTAACCTGGGTTCACATATATGCTTTGCAACTTGAGAATATTAGTCCCACAGGAGTCCTCTGACAGCCAGAGAACACTGCTCTTCCACACAAACACACATACATAGCTACACACACTGTGTGTGTCCATCTCTAAACTAATAAGGTCTCTGGAGCTGCAGGAAACAGAAGAGCAAGTCTGTTTCCTGCAGCAGGAGGTTATCAATCTAACTATTGGGCATTAGTGGTGCAGAGAAAGGAATTGGTGTGAGTGAGGGGAAAAGCAGGGGTGAGGACGCAGAGGTAAGAAGATGATGGACTTGTACATGCAAAACTGTTGCCGCAGGTAGGAAGATGGATATAATGAATAATATAAACAAGCTGAAGCTTGCAGCAAAAAGACACAGAGTCAGAGTCTCATCTCTGGAAAAAAATTTCCCCTCCACTGTTTTTTTTGTTTTTTTTTAAGCTTTATGACTCTTTGAAATAGAGTTGGAGGTAGTAGTGTGTGCAGCTGCACACCAGTGGGTTTATTTTGATGGTTCCTTTGGGTGTGAGCATTTGGCAGGACTACCCCAACAGTGCCGGCTAGCATCCCGCCTGCGGTTCCCAGTCTGGCCGCGCTGACTCTCTTCATCTCCGCCCAAAAAAAATAAACACAAAGTGAAGCGAAGACAGGCAGCAGCCCCCTCATACGCACGCGTGAGTGCAGGGTGACCTGATGGACTCCAAAGTGAGTATAAAAAGCTTGTTTGACCCGTGGAGGGAGAGCTGAAGGGGGGCAGAGGATGACAACAAAGGGATGAAGATGAAGGTGCAGAGAAGCTAAACACAAAGTAATGAATCGTCATACGTTCAACTTCCAGTGACTCATATGAGCATTTATGGCCTATCACCTCTAAAGCCGGGCTCTGGTTATGTGAAGAATCTTAAAAGAAATCAGAGAGGATTGATGGTAAATGGAAAGCCTGCATTCAATAAGATGATAACATCTTATCTTCCACAACCAACACAGCCAAGTTGTATTAGTTTTCATGTAGGGGTGTCTGTGTTCAGGAAAGTAAGTAAGTATTCTGCTTTTCTTATCTCATCTAATGACCTTCATATAAGAACAGGGCAATAGTGCAGACACATGCTTATGGATATGCACTTAATGCACAGTGGCCAAACTAGGCACAAAGCCATATATATGAACAATTCAAATAGGGAGGTTAAGATGGACATGACCAACAAAATATTTATTCATGTTATTCAACTGGACTGGTGGAGTGCAGAAGCTCTACACTGAGTGGATGAACAGGAAGTGGAGTGAGGCAGGGGAGGTGGTGGTGGTGGTGGGGGTGACCAGGTGGAGGTGGATGGCCCTGCTTTCCTTTCACATCAGCACTTTCCAGGGTGTCCATGATTTTCTTTCCTCCCCAAATGACAGAGATGCTCTCTTACACATTATAATATTTGGTCCTGACTAATGGCTAATGAATTTATATTTTGTTGTCTTCTTAATTTTTTAGGAGTTTGTTATATAACATATTACCAAATATTACCAAAGATGGTTTTCATATACTTAGTCCGCATATATAATTATGTACTTTTACTGCTGTAAGTCTGACAGTGTTAAACCATTAATTTTACAATTTCAGCTAGACATATTGCCATGATTGACTTATATTTTCTTGACTATGTGCAATTACGCAATCAAAGAAAAACTTGTGCTCGCACCACTGGATAAATTACTTTATATAAGCAGTGACTCTGCTCTGCTATCTCTGAAATAAAACCCTATAATAAAAAAATATGCAGAGTAAATACTGATTGGCCTGATTGCATACCAGACTTTTAGTCTTTTCTTTTATTGCACATATATCTGCTCGAGGGATCACATCAAGGATATGTATGGGCATAGTTAATACAATGGAGAGGGCAAAAAGGAACAAAAACTGGCCCAAAGGTGCATTTAAACAGTAATCGTGAGGTGCAATCTGGATGTTCAGTAACATATGTGCAGTGCAGTCAACCCCGTGGCTAATTGCTCTGAAAAACAACACAAACTCTTGGCTCTGATGACGTCCTTAAAAGCTTTGGGACTGGACATAGTCACATTTTTTTCTAAGTCTTCGTGCTGCTGCAATCATTCCTCTGGTCTGTCCTGCACATGTAAGTTTGACTTCAGGGTTTCTGGGCACAAAGGCTTTCTGTGAAAGGGTTTATTCCAACCCAAAGAGTTATCATTTCTGAAACTAACCACACTGCAAATGAAAAGTGTGTGTGGGGGGGAACCCAAAACATAACAAAACAAACATTAGCTGAAGGTATTTATCCTGCTTTCTGTGTGTGTGTTTTTTTTTGTTTTTTGTTTTTTTTGCCCTCTCACTTCATCTTCTTAATAGACGCTTCTATCAGAAAGCCTTTCTAGAAAAACCCTGAAGGCAGATTTCACACACTCACCACAGCCAGTAAGAATTTTAATCTACTAATGATCCTGGACAAAAACGAAACTTGTTTTTATTTTTATGCAAGACTGGATCCCAAAGATCAACCGAAGATTTTGAAGAAATGACGGTCACGTTTATGGTATTGACTTTTAAAAACCCGTTAACCTGGCTTTTAACTTAGTGACTCACACACACACACATATAAAGCAACACACTAGTAAAGCCTTCACTACAACACAACATCCATCGGTGACATACCGCAGGAGATACCGAGGCACATCTTTGTTTAATGGCTGCAAAGGAGTGAACAGCGTTAATTTAACTCGCTTTCACCTTTGAGTTAGGTATTTTATAATTTAACCTTCCACTAGAAATAATAACAATACAACACTTTATGACTTTAGTCTGAATATTGTCTTGCGCTTAAGCCCGTCTCAGTAGCCTGTATGATATATGAATTTTAAAAAAAAAACAAAAAAACTCAAAACAAACTGGGGCTTCCCTTGAAGCGGCTGTGAGTTGGGCAGCCAAATGTAATTTAAAATGCTGTGGGCTATCTCATATCCTTCATGAAACCGAGAATGCACAATAAAAAATAAAAAAAATACTAAGATATTCTGCATCTGTTATTTCTGCTTCACTCACCCTCCAGTCTCGGCTCCTGAATCCACGCAGTCATCTTCTGTCAGGGGTTTCTCCATCTCAGAGGGTCGGCTGCGGAGCGGTTAGCTGCATTGTTTCAGTGAAAGCCGTAAAAAGCGAGCGTTCAAAAACACGGTACGCTCGGAGAGAACACGCTGAGACAGACAAACAGAAAGCGGTCTGAGTCCAACACACGACCTGAGGGGCTTTAACTTTTTGGAGCAACAGGCTGACTTTTCTGCGTCAGCTGCGCGCTGACGGGATGCCTTCAGAGGCTGTGGGAAATTTGCCAACTACAAGTTGTAGCTCATCCGTGAACGAGACAGGCGAAATCAGGGTATGCAAACTTGTAAAACATTTTAGGAGGTTGGATTTTCCTCACGTGTGTCCGCTTTCTGCTGCGTCACAGATATGCCAATTTTACATGTTGCAGAAAAATAAATCTTACTAGTGATTTTTTTTTGTCTATCACTGAGCCCTTAAAGTATTGTTTTCCTATAATAATAATAATAATAATAATAATAATAATAATAATAATAATAATAATAATAATAAATATAATAAAGATTAAACAACCAGTGCTAACAATACAAACTAACAACCTATACTAACTATACAAACTATACTGCCATTCAAACTATACTAAGCTGGACAGGGGCTTAATGCTTGAGACATAAATAAACAAAGAACACAGGGATATGAATGAGACCGATATGAATGAAACAATATACATATATAAATGTGCAGATGCAGATGTGCAAACAATACAGTGCGGTAATATACAGCAGTAAAGTTATAAATTGTCTGATTTATTGTCTCATTTATGGGGTGCCAAATATCAACATATGTGCTGATATGATCTATGCTGTCTTATCATCCCCCAAGTGAAGCATTAAAGAGTCTGATGGCTCTTGGAACAAATGATTTCTTGAGTCTGTCCGTTGAGCAGTTCTGTGAGAGCAGCCTTCCACTGCACACACTCCTCTGTTTCATTATAGTGGTGTGTAATGGGTGACTGTCATTGTCCATGATAGAGAGCAGTTTGTCCAGTGTCCTTCTCTCTGCCACTGTAGTCAAAGAGTCCAGCTCCACTCCGACCACTGACCCTGCCCGCCTGACCAACTTATTCCAGCCTTCATAACATGGAGATGTGTTATGAAGGTTAGACACGTTCCACAATACTGTGCAGAAGTCTTGAGCTACTCCTCATTAATTTTGCTAGGGAAATGGGCCCAGCAATTTATTGAAATGTGCAAATATACATAGAAATGCTGTACATAAGGCCAACACTGAGTTTTAGCCTTATATTCAGCAGGTGAGTGAAAAAGTCAGGTGAGTAAAAAAGCAGCCAGTGTCCAAAGAAAAACTTTGAAAGACCTTCACAAAGCCTGAAAAACTATTGCTCAAGACCACTTTCCAAAAACTTCAAGAAAGTCTGGCTGCTTGGAAGCAAAATATAAAGACATGAAGGGTAACAGAAGAGTTTTGAAGCATACCGTAGTTTTAAAATAGGAAGTCAAAATGATGACATATAAAGATGTGTATATATTTTCTGACTTAATTGAGATTTCAAACTACTGCTCCCCAGTCTTTATTTTCATGTCAGAAATATCAAGCTACACAAGTTTCAATTTTCGTTTTTCTTTAATCATAGATTGGTTTATTTACATTGTCGTTATTTAGTTATTAGTGCTAAAAAAAACCAAACTCTGCCACATGATGAATGATCCACGTGGGACTGGTAAGGCTGCTCCTGTATAACATTTACGAGCAGCACCCAAAGGCAACAGCAACAAAAGCGCTGCTTTGGCTCCATCAGCAGAGGTGATGGAGTAGTGCAATGAGGCCTTTCTTCCAGGTGGAGCCGTAATAAAGAAATCAGTGTTTGACCTCTCACAACCTCTCGTTCACCGGCCTGCAGTAGACTGAGAGTTACCTGTAACTGTACACTTGGATTTATTGCATCTTTAAAATTAACCAACCACGGTGCACACTGACGTGATAGAAATAAGAAATGAAAAATAACAGTCCATGCATTATATTTACTACTTTTGTGACACTACATACGCGATGACGCTGGCACGTAGATTTATGTATCAATGACATCATCACCAGGCGCCCGCTGGAGGTGGAGGTTGACGGCTCTCTTGCACGTTGCTGTGTTGATTAGCTGCTCACGGCTCATTATCGGTATCGAGCGGGCGGCTGGACTGAAATAGAAATGTCTGTCACAGAGATGTTCAGCTACATCCAGGGTTTCCTGAGCGCAGACCAGGACGTCAGAGAGGTATGACCGCACGGCGCGGCGTTAGCTCCTACATACTGGTAGCTAGCAGCTAATCGCAGCCGAAGACTTGTCATTAAACGTTAAAAATTTTCTCCCCATAAAGAGTGATTTAACCTTAGTTGGTGAGACATTATATACAGTAACTAATACTTTTTATCCAGGTCGATAACAGTTCACAACAGACATGTCACTTTTCCTGTAATATAAATTACATTAATCTCTGGTATTGTTTTCCACGCCTGTTAAGCGACCTCCGGTTTTTCCCAACCAAAGTTAATGTAAAAATGAGTGAATTTAACGCAGAGTCGCTTTAATTCCGAGAACATCTTATTGATTGTGACTGTATCCCCCCCAGACACGTTTTAAACCATTTCAAAATATACTCAGCTAAAAAAAAAAAAAATCTTGACATTGCCCTTCCTAATTTAATAATCCAGACTATATGAATACACTGAGATGATCAGGAGTTGCACCGTGTCTTTGTGGATCTAAAGAAAGCATCTGACTGTGGTACTGCATGAGGACGAGGACGTCAAGAGTGGCAAAGTATGTGAGGCTGGTGCAGGACATGTAAGAGGACAGAGAGACAGTGGTGAGGTGTGCAGTAGGAGTGGGAGATGGGTTTAAGGTGGAGGTGGGATTACGGTGGATCAGCTGAGCCCCTTCTCGCTTGCAGTGCTGATGGACATGCTGACAGATGAGGTTAGTCACGAGTGTCGTGAACTATGATATTTGCAGATGATGTCGTGATCTGTAGGGAGCAAGTGGAAGAGAGTGTGGAGAGGTGGAGGTATGCTCTGGAGAGAAGAGGAATTAAAAGTCCGTAGATGCGAGACAGAATACATGTATGTGAATGAGAGGGACACGGGTGTAGCTACAAGGAGTAGAGGTAGTGTGAAGGTAGAGGAGTTCATGTACCTGGAGTCATCTATCCAAAGCAATGGACAGTGCAGAAGTGTGCAGGCAGGGTGGAGTGGGTGGGGATGGGTGTCAGGGGTGATTTGTGACAGAAGGAAAGAGCAGCATGGGGGACGGGGAAGGTTTATAAGATGGTAGTAAGAGATGCTGTGATGTATGGTTTGGAGATGGTGGCACTTACAAAAAGACAGGAGGCATAGTTGGAGGTGGCAGAGTTGGAGATGCTCAGATCTTCAGTGGGAGTGACCAGGACAGACAAGTTTGGAAATGAGTAGATGAAAGGGCAGCTCAGGTTGATGGTTTGGAGACAAAGTTAGAGAGGCAAGGCTGAGATGGTTTGGACATGTGCAGAGGAGGGATAGTGGATACACTGAACAAAGGATGTTGAAGATGGAGCTGCCAGGCAGGAGGAAAAGATGAAGACCACAGAGAAGGGTCATGAATGTAGTGAAGGAGGACATGCAGACGGCTGGTGTGACAGAGGAGGATGTTAAGGATAGGGTGAGATGAAGGAAGATTGTCTGCTGTGTCAACCCCTAAAAGGAGCAACCAGAAGAATACACAATCAAGCACAACATTATGACCACCTGCCTAATATTGTGTTGGTCCCGGTCATCCATGTCATGTAAAAGAAAACATGATACATCAGAGCAGGCCACCTTCTTCCATTGCTCCGCGGACAGGTTCTGATGCTCACGTGCCCATTGTTGGTGCTTTCAGTGGTGGACAGGGCTCATCGTGGGCACCCTGACTAGGTTACGTCCATGCAGTCACATACACCACAAACTGCGACACACTGTGTATTCTGACACCTGTATCAGAACCAGATAGAACTTTTTCAGTAATTCGAGCTACAGTAGCTCATCTACTGGATCGGGACCAGAGTGACCAGCCTCGCTAGCAAT
>JAMQGT020007853.1:0-11662 GCA_024447675.2 Pterophyllum scalare
TGTTTTGCTGCTATTATTGAGTCAAATGTGAGGCCATCTGTCTGACAGTAGAAAGCTTGGCCCAAATTGAGTCATGCAACAGGACAATAAGCACAGCAGCAAATCTACAATAGAACGGCTCAAAAAGAGAAGAATCAAAGTATTGTAATGGCCCAGTCAAAGCCCAGACCTCAACCCGATGGAGCCTATCCCAGCTATCATCGGGCGAGAGGCAGGGCACACATGACTGCAGATATACAGTGCATATAATTTGCCTCATTTATAACATTTGATATAGGAACCTTTGTATTTGTACTGAGCTACACCTGCCAGTCGTAGCACTGTGCAGAAGGAAGACAGCAGCCACCAAGTACTTGAGGCTCATGCTCTTAATAGTGTGACACAACAGAAATATTAATTGTGTCCCCCTGGCTGAGTTGTAATGCAGCTACTTGCATGTCAGGTTTTGGTTGGAGGATGTAGGCAGCAAAAAGAAAACAGTGCTACATGAAACTGCTCACAGCAAGGTATATGGGTTTACTTTGAGTAACCTGTTATGGTTTCTGGAAAGAGACATTGCTGCTGAGTTATTCAAATGCTTTTGTGCCCCCCCCCAAATGCTGTTTAATTCCAATATATTCAACAGAAGGCAGACATTTGAACAGCCCCTGTCTCCACAGTGGAGTCTAGAAACAATCTAGATGAATAAACAGTGCTACAGGCCAAAGGAAAAATATGCAGATTTTGGGGGGTGCACTGTCCCCTTACCGTTCAGGACTTATTCACTGCATAAACAAACTGAATTCCAAACAGCTGCTCAGCAAATGTTCTTCAAACACATCCTGCACCAGCTCCCTTTGCAGCACTCACTCTTCACTTAATTTGTATTCCTTCCTCCAAGTGTCATTTGGGCAGGCTCGAGATTCAAATCTACAATTAGCCTATGACTTTGTGTAGTGGATATAGTTACTCCCCCTGTCGCGGAACATGAAAGACTTCTCGAGATCTCTGCCAGCAAGGTCAAGGCGATGTTCCAATAGTCCAGGTCTCTCTTAACACAGAAATACCAGGTGGGAGCCGAATACTAACTGAAGCTTTCCAGCTCTTTCCCTAGCATGAAAAAGAGATGTAATTGTTTACTCTTTGTGCACAGTCGGATAGCTTGGAGGGCTGATCCTTATTATGTATCAAGTGCTGCAGCAGAGACAGAGAGAAGAGAGGCCTGTTTGCCCTGGCTCCCCAGAGGGAGCTCTATTCAACGGCAGCCTGATGGATGCTCATGCTTTTGTTCTTAGGGATTTCCACAGGCTAACAGCAATGCTTTTCTACCGTCTAGCTGCCATCTGCATTTATGAGACCGTATTTCTCTCTCTCTTTTTCTTTTTTTTTTTTTAGTTCAGTTTAAATAAAATAAAAACATTCCTTGCAGACTTTACCTATTTTAAAAAGGTGGAACAATGTGTAGCATTTTAATCTGCTATTTGATATTTGATATTGTTAGCAAACACTTAAAAGTTGGAATACTAAAAAGTTTTATAGGTGAAGTTTTGTTTTGCATGCTGTGTAAAATGCAATATAACAATACACGCTTGGATTAAAAGGCCTTCATCAGGCTAATGTTTTGCAATAGTCAAAGAATACAGTATGGTGTAAGCAGCTGGGCAGAAATATGCTATATTTTAGTTTGCTTTGGCTTTGTGTGCCACTTTGTAATATTGTAAAATATGCTCTCTACTGGAATAACTTTGCATCATTTTTTTTGGTTCAAAATAATCTTTATTTAGGTCTTCCACAGTGTGCCTTTTGTCCTGTCTCTCTCCCCTCAGCCCAACAGCAGATGACTGCCCCTACCTGAGCCTCGTTCTGCCGGAGGTTTCTTCCTGTTAAAAGGGAGTTTTTCCTTCCCACTGTCACCAAGTGCTTGCTCATAGGGGGTCATTTTGACTGTTGTGTTTTCTCTGTGTTATTATTGTAGGGTCTTTACCTCACCTTGAGGCGACTGTTCGCTGCGATTTGATGCTATATAAATAAAATTGAATTGAATTAGTTCAGTTCATCCTATCTGAAACGAGCCACCCTCCACCCTTGCTGAAATCCGACTGCCTTCTGCCCCTCGCAGTACCAGAGCAGAGCAATGACACCTATTATTGATAAAGATTTTATCACATGTATATCATATGGTCAGATGAATCAGCGGGGAAGAGTGAAGGCTGTGTTAAACCAAAAATTTTTCATTAGGGCAGAAAAATGGGTTGAGCTATCAAGATCCATATTAGCTGATTAGAAAGTCCGATAGCTTGACTTTGACATTTAACAGTGATTTCTGCTATTTCTATTCTTCAGAAAATACAATTTGACCTTTAAATACTCAATTGAACCTGCAAAAAATGATAAAAAACCAGTTATGTGTTGAGCAAGAGAATGGGATATGACAGCTGATTAGAAAGAGGAACATCATTAGTTCCTTGTGGTACGTCAGGGAGATTTGTCCACGGCCTGATGGCCCCGTTGTCAGAGAGGCAATATTACTGAACAGATGACACCACATTAAAACAGCACATAGGAGGAATTCATTAACATGGTCTTATTGCCACCTCAAAGCAGAAAGTGGGAAAAGAGAAGAACATTACAATCACCCCAGATCAGTAACTCCTGATAAAGTACCCTTTAAATGCCTCTGAATCATTCTATCTTCTGTCATTTAATAAATGGCATAATTTGTCCAACGTGCCAAGTATGACAGCTACGGCACAGTGCCCAGGCTGCACCAGCTTTGGTGCGTTAAGGCCATCAGGGAGTCAACTGTGACATTTTACAAGTCGTTGTGCAATCTGCGTCTCAGGTTCACCTACCACAGATGTTTCGCAGCACAAGCAATCTCTGACAAAAATCACAGTTAAAAAAGATGCAAATGATTTATCATCAAAGGGTGTCTTGGAAAAGATAGAGAGAGACAGTGAGAGAGAGAGCAGAGAGAGAGTGAGCGATCCATGCTCCCCGGGTTTGAATTCCCATTCAAATGCCGACAGCATGTATCCCTCACTGCCTATAACAGAATGAGGGCAAGACTCTTTCAACAGTTCCTTTCCTAGATGGAGTCCTGCTGTGGCAACATGCTGCTGTCTGTCTGCTTGTGTTGTTTTTTATGCCCCTTCTAGCTGAACGCGCTGCGTACCGGCTTAGCGGAAGAAAACCTAACGAGATAAATAGTTGCAGAGTCAGGACTGTCTGATTTGGTTTGGCATCTGTGACTTTCGACTGGACACTAGATTTGGACAAGATTGTTGCTTTCAGCCATATGAAGTTATTTAAAATTGAATAGTTTTATACCGTGCGCCTAGTGATAAAAATCCAAGAGATACTCAGTATTTTTGCAGTGGTGTCCACAAAAAGATACACCAGCAAAGACCGAGTGAGGAGAGAGTGAGTCAACCAAAATGATTCTGAAGGAAACTGGAAGCTGGTTGCATCAACTGCACACTGAACTGACAGCTAAAAGAGCATTGGTTGATGGGATGAGTTGAAGACTTATTGAGTTAAGGCTTTGAGGAAAAGCTGAAATGTAAATAATTGCACAAGCAAAATTTTCCTTATTGATTCCCAAGCCTGTTAGTCTTGGTGCGAACCTATTTTTGTGTACGTACTGTATGCGTGGGGTGGCTGAGGGTGAGGGGCTTTTGGATGATTGCAGCATTGACATATCACCTCATAAGGATGCCATGACAACTACTGCTCATTTACTCATTCGGCAGACAGAGCGCAGCATTAGCATTCATTTAGAGTCTGAGCATCTAAATGCAACTCCAACATTCAGGTCTGGTTTGGAAAGGAAATGATTGGAAGCGTTTGGAGGTTTCAGCTACTAAGCATGTGGCTGTGCTTATAATCTAGTCTGTCACTACAAAACAAACATTCTGATTTGGCTTTTTGAAATGATCTAAGAGATTTCTTTTTCTTTTTTTCTTTTTTTTTGCTGAACCATGATACCTCATGAATCTGGAAACAAAACAGGAAAGCTCCGAGCCACAACAATGAGCCGACACAGACTACGCTGACCTTTATTATTTATCATTATTTACACCATTATTAAAGTTTAGCATTAATGAGTTTTCAGTTTCATAACTGCTCCATTTTATTTTGTGTGCTTAAATATGTTTAAGAAAATATATCAATGCTTGGTATAGGAGCTACACCCAACTGGAACACCATTTAACCTTTGTAAACAATATTTTTTTACATCATATTTGACCCAGTTTTAACCTTGTGCAGCAGTTCTGTGTATGCTGGTACTCTGTCTTGGTTTAGCTTCTAATAATAAAATGTTTTTTTTTTTTTTTTTAATGTAAGGCTCAGAGAAGCATTTTCTTGGTGAAATAGCCCCACAAATGTCTCAGAATGAAACCCTTCATTTTCAGTGGTTAGGTCGAAAACCGAATACATGAAATAGAGCACGGGCAGTAAGATTTCCCAGCTATCGTTATCTGTCTCAGTAGTGGTCACTGTCTCTCTGTATGATTCTGCACATTCAAGGCTGAGGGTAACAAGGAGGACAAGATGGCCATCCTCATTATCTTCAGCGTGGACACTGCTGAGGGTAGACTCTGTGACGTGTTTCACTGAAGTCTAAGTCGATGTTCAAGGATCTGAAAACTGCTTCACTCTGGCAGACCTTCCCTTTGACTCCACTGAGCACACAGAGAGGAAGACTGAGTAATTCTACTTCTGTGCCGGGACGCATTTTCATCTTAACAAGTCGTGGAGATAGTCTGTGGATAAACGAGAGAACCGAGACTCTTGAAAAATCCATTAGCACCTTTTATCCCATTCGGTCTGCTATAATTACCGGTTAAAATCTGAAAATGGAAATGCCATTGATATCTTTTATTAGATTGTTGGAGTGCATTGGATCTCATTATTCTACATAATTACAAGAGGATTTGCCCTGATAAAATCCTTGATCCAGCCTGATTTCACCGCGTTGCCCTTTTTGGCCTCTGTCTTTAATTTGATCGCAATGTGAGAAAAAATAAACAGAAAATGAGTTCACATCTGTCTGGCTGCATAGATGAGTCAGAATAAAAATATACCTTGCAGACTTTACCAACTAGCTGGTGCAGAAATTTCATTCTCAGTGACTTTAGCTGCCTGCTGTGAAAAATTCTCTCACTTATCCTGGTAAAGCACTTGTTGACATTGCAGGCCAGAGCCAGTGCTGCCACTCACATCATATTTGGCCACATCAACAGAGCGAGCAACTGAATCCAGGAGCTGGCAGCAGGGATATTTGGAGACTTCGGCTACTGCAGGCTTATTTAACATAAGCTCTAATCACACAGGACCAATTATGACCTACCTGGGAACATGTGGTGACTTCTAAAAACTGCTGAGATTGTTGGAGGTTTTAATCCAGTACAAAATCAGCTATGCTTGTAAATGCCGCCACACTTCCCCGCTGCACAGACAAAGGTCTCCTGAGAATATCTGAACTCGTGACTGGTTGACAGTCTCACTTACTTTTACACATCATTAATTTATACCATCCTGCAGAGTTAATAAATGTACACACTTAGGGTATTGCACCGGATTATACTATCACCAGTGTTTTGCGAAACACAGAGGTTGGAGAGCAATTCATTAATCAAGTGAGATCCCTGCATAATACCGGTCCCATGCTAATAGGGCTAACACCAGGCACTGCCAAGGTACATGCAAGAACAGGCCACCACCAGAGTGAATTAAAGGTACAATTAAAGGAACAGTTGTAACAGCTCAGCAAAAACAATAAGTCATAAAAAGGTGACATTTCTGGCCTGATTTCCACAAGGGAAGGGCAAAAGATGCAAGGAATGGAGCAAAGCTTAGCTTAGGTGACAAGGCCGCAGCATCCTTTGTGCACACATCGAATAAGAAGGCTCGGTTCACTCGCTGTTTGAAGATGGAGGTTTTTTTTATCCCCTGATGCTGAGTATGATATGCTGACTCCTAGGTAATGGAAGTATGGTGGGTGACAGGAGCTCAGTATCTAGAAAAATGAAAGCGAGAGCGAGTGAAGATTTGGTGAATCCTGGAGAAATTGGGTATGACACTTAACCCCGTGTGTGCCCCGGCGCAGCAGTTCAGACGCCAACACCAGCTCGGGGTATTTCTAAGCAGCTCGGCTCAGATGTAAGAGAAACGAATGAGAAGCCAAGTGCTGCTGAATATTTTTTCATAAAAGCCCAAAAACTACAACATGACTGTCAGCTAATTAAAAGAGGAGACACTGAAGCCTAGATTCAGGAACAGAAAATAAGCAATGGATCTCCATCTGTTCCCAGTAATAACACATGCTAGAAATCACGCCAGCTTCTACAGCTGATTCACTTTACATTCTGAGAGGCATTAGTTCAGCCCAGACAAGTCGAAATGGTTTTATTACTTTTTACATCCAAGCAGTCAGAACTCTCAGGGACAATCTCCAAGCCTTTGGGCAAATCAGGCTTCATCGCTTGTACGGGTTATGATTGTTTCTCCTCGCTCGTGCTTTATAACCTCTTGGTCTCTGGCCTCTGTTATTAAACCATTTACATCACTCTGTCATCAGATTATCAAAGTTCTGGTCATGAAAAAAGGATAATTTCATCACTATAATATTTTAAAAAGCACAGAGATTTCTTATGTGTTGATAATTTTATTAATTACCCCAATGTAGCACTTACATTTACAAGCATCATAATATTTGGCATCACTAGCTTTTAATGTTTTATAACTAGCCTTCACTAAACTCTCTTTAACACCCAGCGTATATGAGAGGGAAACTGCAGAGACATTTCAAGACTGCATTCATAATGAAAAGGCACGACTTTCTGGACCTGCATAGATGTCAGTTTAAAGCAAATTCAACATGATGAAACCTTTGCTCCTTCAGTTAAGTCCTACTTAAAAATCTAACCACAACTGCAACCATAACATTAACTAGCTAACAGTTGTGTACAATGGGTTTTGGGAGGTGGGGGATCCCTCAGAGCCACTGTAGCAGTGAAGTGGGGAAAAATAATTAACTTCAATTTAATATAAGGTTTACTGCTCCCGGTGGATTTGGCTAGCTGTGTTCTACAATATATCAGCACGTTATCTGGGGTGTCGTGGCTCCTTTCCAACCACTAGCAAGTGTGTCGCTAATATAAAGGTGGAGTTTGGGAAGTGATAGCACCATAAGCTTGAACAAATTCAAATACACAAATGTAATTTAATAAGGAGAGATCATTTGGAGGAACTGAACATGATTTATTTAGATACAGAATTTTTTTTTTTTAAAAAAAAAAGGTGATTAGAATCCAATGACCCATCACAGCAGAACATAACGTCAGGAATTATGACAGGATCCCCTGGAGTCTAGATGCTGGTGGTGGTGAAGATGAAGACGGAGGCTTGGATCGACGTCTGAGGGACCGGGGTGAGGTGGGGATGGGGAGGATGTGGGTTGTCTGAGAGGCAGAGTGACAGAAGAGCGCTGAGATGTAAAGTACGCAGAATGGAGGCTGATTGGCTGAAAGAGAAGGCGGGCAAGAAGATGATTGGACCAGAGCAATGATGTCGGCATTGCGTCTGACAGTGTGGGAAAGTGGAAGTGATATAAAGAACAGATCAGCAGCCTGACTCTCAGGACAGCAGGCAGATACGTGGTTGTAGATCTTCCTCATTGAGCTTATGTTTAACATTTGTTTTAAAAGACATTTCACATTTTCACCTTATGAAATAACCTCATAATTTTAGATCAACGGTATAAATATAGATAGATAATTAGATAAACAATTAGAACATGTAACGCCAACTTTACATTTGCAGGTTATCGACTGTCATTTGCTGAGCAGTGCTCACCTTTGAAAACCATCTCCTTTGTTCATCTCCTGTCCTCTCGTTCTTGCATCCTTTGCTGTCTCTGAGTGAAGTGATCACGCATTAATGCTTTGCTTCCTCTGTGAAAAATAAAGCCACTGTACCTTTAGCTAACAAGACAGATTGTGTGTCAAATCGCACAAAAACAGTGCGGCTTTGCTGATATCCATCGAGCTGTTTGAAATCTTAAATTACCTGCCACTTAAAAAAAGGAACTCTCTTCATGCTTGCTCCCCTTTTCTATTGTCTCGAATGTGCAGAGGGACCACGGCGTAACATTTATTTATGCTGTGATGAGCGGGTATCTCCTTTGCATCAGCCGGAAGCGATATTAGGGTGCAGTACACATAAAAATCACTCACTTTCTATCATTACATATTAAACTGCCTATCGGGTTTAATTACTCATTAGCGGACAGTGCCAGATGAAAGATGCTCTGGATCATTCTGGCCCACTTTAACCTCTGGTTATGTACTTACACTGTCCTTCCTAACAGTATACTTGCTGGATGATACAGGCTTTCTGCACGGACAAAACCCAGGCACTGTTAAATACTTGACAGAGACTATGACAAGACTCTTGTTGAATTGCTTTAAAATAAAACGTGTTAGTTTATTTTCACACGTTTCACCTTTTAAAATTGTGACCAGGAAGTGCAGACACGTTTCAGCGGCATGTTCGGCAGCAGTGCTGTTTTATACTTCTTCACACACTGCCAGAACACTTCTGAGCAATTTACTGAGCAGAACGCTGAGCAAAATTCACCACCACAAATTATGCATTTGGTTAGTGAGGGTTTATCTCGACACGACCGCAACACGGTTTCCCCCCAATTATTAGAGCAGTAAATAAATGAGACTGTATATATGGAGATGTACTGTCATGTCTTGGATCATTTTTTTTTTTTTAACACAGGGGGCCTGCAGGGCTTTGCCACCCACACATCAGGGCTGGTCATTGATAACAGTGAAGCATTCATTATAAACATGTCATGATGCTGCATGAGAATCCCTGCAGCCAGATGTTTATCACACCTTCACATTTTTACAGAACCAAAGCCTGTTATTGTGTTGCTGTTTAGCCTCACCTGCTTTGTGTCCGCTCACACTGAGGATTATATTTACTTTATTTGATCCAATATGCTCCAAGTAAGTATTTGTTGCATTATGTTGGATATTGTATGAACTGTTTTGTTCGAAGCCTACAGATATAAATACATTGTTGGCTAACAGAGGCTCATTTTCACAAAACTGATTAGAGTAGAACTAACTGGATATTTCTTCCTTGATTTTAGCACTCTGTATATTGTATGGT
Organism: Pterophyllum scalare; assembly: GCA_024447675.2. Lineage (NCBI taxonomy): Eukaryota > Metazoa > Chordata > Actinopteri > Cichliformes > Cichlidae > Pterophyllum > Pterophyllum scalare. Next base: position 9,172 of record JAMQGT020007853.1, read on the forward strand.
TCTGAAACAAGCCATTTTGGATCATATTCCTTCAGCAGCTCAGTCATACTTGAGTAAAAATAGGACGGCAACCTCCTTGCAACTAGGAAGAATCAGTGGTTGTCCAGCACTGAGTCTTTCTCCCAGGGCCCTATGGTGGAGCTCTTGCTGTGTCACTTCCTGTTCCTGTTACAGTGTACAGTGGTGATTTGTATAATCAATGTAGCTTGGCTAATTATAAATCTCTAGATAATGACTTATTTTGTAGTGTCCATATGCCTAAAATGAACATATTAGGGATCTCCTCTCTCTTTGACATCACACAGATTGAAAAGCTAAAAAAAAAGTGAGCAGAAAGCTTTTTTGGCTGATAGAAATGATTTGTTTATTCATTATCTGAAACTTTGGTTATGTTTAATAGGAGCATCCACCATTGTAACAACTTATATATCAACAAAAAACAAGGACAATTTTTAATATGCAGTCTCCATGAAAAAGAAATAGAAAATAAATACCCAAATTCAGATTGGTTAATAAATAACAGTTTAATTTTTACAAGCTTTTGACGGATTTCTAAAATATTTGTGTTTTCTTGGTTTTATAACAGGTGGTCTAATAAATTTGTTAACCACTGTAGTTGCTAACAGATTTGTGATCTTCATCGATTTACAGGTATAGCATCAAAAACGAGGACAATATTTAATGTGCAGTCTCCCATAAAAAAGAAATGAATATCAACACACACACACACACACACACACACACACACACACACACACTTGCTTTTACTCTCCGGTCTTGCTTTTTCCGTGTCCATATTTGACCATTTTAGCCTGTTTGGGGCCTGAATCAGAGTATACTAGATTCCTATTTTATGCTTTCTCATTGGTTTGAACACCTTCCGTTCATCCCACTATTTCATGCCGATAATCAAAAAAATGTAAACAAGTTCAATTCAGTATTAGCAGACACGTGCGGTCTGTTTGTTGTGAACACATTTATTAGTATGTGCTTTGTGTATGTGCTTTTAAGTGCTGGCTAGTGCGTGTGTGTGTGTGGGGGGGCAGACTCATTCCATTGTTCCTCTTCTTGCCACTGCCAAGGGTGTGAAAAATCATGACATTTTTCTCAGGTTAATTATGTAATATTTATGTACAGTCATGGAGACACTTGCAGATTTGCATGCCTTGGGGTCCAATTTTTGCACCCCAAGTGCACATCAGAATGCAAAACAAATGTGTCTCCATGCGTCGTCGTCTTTCTCTTGCACATCAAATCTGTGCCACAAGTGACATTACACATCAGAGCGGGGACTCTTTCAATTGCAGCATCAGTGTGCATCCACTGATTCTGGCTATCTATGTGAACATGGAGAAAAGAACCAGACAAGACACGTGCATATTCGTAGGTCCAATTGGAATTCATCAATTTTGGTATAAACAGAAACCAGCGATGCCTCTTGGAGACTGCCCTCCAGCGATGGAAAGTTCCAGCTTCATTTGGACCAGAACACCCAGAGGCATCACATCTCCAAAGACTCTGCGGTAAACACACTACCTAATAAATGTTTCCCTTCTGACCTGACATCGTGTGTATCCCCTGTGAGAAATTGTTTGAATTTCTTTAAAGTGGTTTAACTGTTAACAGTTTGTTTCTTCATCTTCAGCTTCATCACCTGTGCAGGTCATCTCCTCCTCCGTGATGCCTGCCCTCCTCCCTCTATCATCACCACCTCCTCCTCAGCCCCACGCCTTCCCATCGGCTCCACAGCCAAAGCCCCTGATGGCTCGGGCTCCGCCCCCTCATCCTGACTCAGACAGCAAGTGGAGACGGTTCCCTCCTTCCGGCAAACACCGGCACTGGCAACACCCAGCCCATCATTCTCACCACTACACAGGTATGTAAATCAAATGCACCCTCTGTTGCAGTGGCCTCATAAACTAAACAACTCATGTCTCTTTAATCACGTGATGTCGTGTAACATAACCAAGGGTAACGTAGTGCTTTCCAGTGTCCTCAGGTCAGCACAAAAAATTCATAAGACTAACTTTTCATAAATTTTAATAAACCTGAATTAATTTTAAATGTAAAGATTTTTTTGGCCATACATAACTGACACAGTGATGAGCTCGCTGGGATGGAGTCAAACCCGTGGCCTGAATCTGGTTTCAGTCCAGCCCAGAGTTGATAAACATTGGAGGGAAATTTGCATGTTTGCTTAGATTAGTGGTACATGTACAAATAATGATGTATAAGTTGTGTTATTATCTTTTATTTTTTATATATATATATATATATATATATATATATATATATATATATATATATATAATAAAAAAAATTTATTTTATTTTTTTAAATGTGTGAGCAGAAAATGATTATTTTGTTTATATGCAAGGCTTTAATAATGGGACATGAAAGGGTAGAACTGTGTGGTGTCTGTTGCTTTGTTGGTTTAGAAGAAGCAATACTAATCTAACCAGTAGAGGGCATAACCACACCTAGACATACC